>BHDV01070610.1:38296-79156 GCA_005406045.1 Adoxophyes honmai | reverse complement strand
TGGGGACCTCGCAGTCCTTATTTACTTGGTCCAAGGTTGAAATAAACTGACGGTTTGCGGAACTGGGTGGCCATCATTGTTTCTCTAGTTGGTCTGTCCTCTATGTTTACACATTTGCAGTCGCCCAACCGTTTCCACGAAACTAATTGACAACTAGGTACTTACCTACTAGAGATTCAATAGTTATACAGGTATGTAAGGGGTATGCACAGTAATAATTTTTTAGGTCTAGTCGGTATCCGAGGAGCGAGGGGGGCGGACATGTGCCTACGGCGACACGTTATTGGTGGATCAGTCGCACTTCACCTCCATGCGCCGATTACCCAATTAGTTTCGCCCAGCGATCTTATTCCTCCGCGTGATGTGGTGCTCAGCATTCAACTTGGCCAAAAATGTCAAAATTGACAGATCCGCAACGCGGTGCGACAGGCAATCTTCAACCAACGATCCAATCACGTGGTCGAAGCGACCCCGCGCCCCGCTTTACCAACGACCTAAAAGCCACTTCAGCGTCCTTGTAAATTTTAGCCAAGTTGAATGTTGAGCACTGTAGTCGGCCAAGAAATATTGGTCTACCCCCCAAAGATCGATGTTAATTTGAACCTCGTGAAACAACAAGGTCGATTTCCCCTTGCCATAACATTATGACAGTGACAATAGCTCCCATATTATCATTGTATTTACGTCACGTCTCGTGTTTCATGTCAACCTTAGTGATAACTTAATCTCACAGAAACTTTTGTCAAAAGTGGTAGACCACTTTCTTGGCCGACCGTACCATTGGTAGCCGATTGGTGGCAAGTATAGCCCGGTAACCATGATAGTAGCTGTGCTAACGTTTTCGCCCCGTATTCAGTCGGATCATTAAGAACGACTTGTTCGAGATTTTACCTATTCTGTGCTATGAGTTCTTTGAAGCATGCAGTTATTGCATGTGTTTTTTTGTTGATGGGTGTCGTTATGCCCGTTGAGTGTCTATGACCACAGTTACTACATTGTGGTTAGTTGGCAAACGTGACGAACGCATCTTTTTTGCATTTGCAATCTTATACCAGTAAATAATAAGAAGAGAAGAGGTATGTATGTGTGGTTAAGAAGGTGAAGGTGATGGAAAACAAAATGGTCTTTGAGATTTTATTGTAAGTATTTTAATATAAGCATAAATCAAGTAAGCAAGAGTTGGGTGATTCCATAAATTTCAGTTTTTTTCCAGTTTTTTTTTTGTGAATTTAGACTATAATCAATTAGGTAATGCATAAAAGAATAGGGTTTTACCTATTTCAATTTAATGGTAACATGTTAAGTTGTTAAGTAATAGACGTAATTCACCGCAAATGGTGGTTCTGTTCGTATCGAGAACATTTTAACAAACAGTAACAAGAGCTAAGTTTATTTTTTTAATTACAACTGTAACTTTACTACCTACATATAAGTATTACTTACTCTACTTTTGTCAGTTAAGACCTTTAGGTCTTCGCGACACAGACCCTGTGTCTAGTGCGAAGGCCGCAATAAAATTACATTTGTAAAATGCTATGTTTTAAATACTTAAATACTTTTTACTTTTATTTTTAGCTATTGTAATTCCTGATTCCTGTTTTTTCTCCGTTAAAGGACTATGTAATCTTAAACATGACGGAATATAAATACACTAAGCTTACCTACATCCCTAATTTTGGTTTTTTGAAAGTACCTACCTAGTACTCATTTTTGAGGATTTACTGCATGGTCATAAATCATAATACATAATTCCCTTTTAAATTAGGTAGAAACAAAATTAAAATGCAATGACAATAAAATGGAATGAAATAGTTTATTAGTTACTAGGTACGTGTATAATTATGAATGAGGAATACAATAAATAGAGCAAACATAAAATTAGGAGTCAGAAATACTTAATTTATAATAAATAGGCATCGTTGAGGAATGTCAATTACAAGTGACGTTTTCACAAAATATATTGTTTGGCAAATGTTGCAATACTTAACTTACATCAAATCAAATAAAATAACAGTTTGGCAGACACACTTCATAATATTTAAGTAAGTATTCTGGGAAAACGTCATTCTTGTGCGGTTAAGAAGGCCTTATAATAAGGTTTTGTCATTATTACAATAATCTTAACTCTAGTTTAAAGCATGCCCTATAAATACAGGCCGAGTAGGTAGGTATATAGGAACTTTTCTCTCCTGTTTTCGTTATTTCTTTTCGCATTATGTAAATGTTTTTCATTTTATTTATCTTTGCGAACAGAATAAAGATTATTTTATTTCTTAAACATACGATTCTATAACTAACAAAAGTGCAAATGGACGGAATATCAAGAATTGCATAAACGAGATATCTACAACCCAAATAAATCCAGTATAGACAGTACTATGCTTGTGATTCTTTTAGCTAAGTAAATGGCTTGTCTCCACAAGTTGTACACTTCATGACTTTTTTTGTTGTTTAAAAAAATACTTTCTGTCAAGTTTGTTGCGGTGTATTCTTCTTGGCGAAGATGGTCTTTCCGAAACGCTGGTAGACTCGAAAAAGACGTATAATTGCGCTCTGAGGAGCCTTGCATACGAGTAAACAAAGCTAATTTTGAATTGATAACCCGATTATTGCATGGAGACTATTTCACTCACGGTGGAAATTTAAGATTCGAGCCGGCGTTCTAGCGTTAAAATAGGTTGCAGAATTGTAGATATCTCGTGTAAGACTCTCTTACGAGTATGTACGATCAGACTTATGGGCTATTTACTGGGAAATACTGCAGAGACGGCGGCGGAGTTGCCGTAGTCGCCCACCATGGCGGTGACGGTCACGTCGTACTCGCCGCGGCCGACCACGTCGCGGAACATCGCAGACGTCGTGTTCTGGATGAATAGGAAAACTGTCAGTACATGAAAGTGCTGCATCGATACACACTTATATCACGCCTGTATTGCCAAATGGGGTACGCAGAGCACACGAAAACACTTATATAGACAAAAAAAGACTCTATTTCACGGTTCGTAGCCACTTTTGGCATATGTTTTAGGTTTTAAGTCAAAAGGTACAATAGTGGCAGGTTGCTAGCCTGTCGCTGAAATATGCTTTGGTCGCTTCTTACGAAATCCACGGAACAAATGGATGGAGATGCTATTCTAAGCCCGACACCACACGGCGAGAAACTAGGAATGGTTCTACAATTCAAAATATTCTAAAAGGCTCTAGATTCTAGAAGGTAGGTACTAGAAACTTACAGTATTACAAAGAATGCTTCACGATGTACCTGCGTAATAAATCAGTTTAGTGACGCGGGAAACTTCGATCTACCAATGATAAAAGAGATTTTTTCGCGCGCTGAACACTTGCGTTGTGATTGGTTATTGATTGAAGTCTCAGACAGATGACCTTTGACAGATGTCTAGCACCCCAGCGCCAAATGCGTCGAGTAGCCGAACTAAAGTGTGTGCATAGCAAGCAAAATTGTGCCCAGAGTATTTGTAAAAAAAGTTCAACATAGGTAGATAAATCATATCTCGGATATCGTTCTGCAATTCTCGCCGCAGACGGTAACATCCGATGTGACTTATTTTCTTGGGAATACTGTACTAGAAACTTACCCCTGTCACTGTCACATTCGCAGTGTAGTTAGTGGCCAGCAAGACAACTTGGTAGCCACGCGGCGCCCGCGCAGGCGGGTTCCAACGCACGCTCACGTCCCAGCCCGCGCCAGAGGGCGTGGCAAACACGGAGATATTTTCCACTGGTTGGGGAGCTGTTTGACAGGTCAATGAATGAATGAAGTGAATGAATACGTGAATAAAAATTAATCTTAGAATAAGTTAATCTTTCCCCGCGAGTAAATCATTTTTTCATATGAATTATGAGGTAACATAGGTACATATAACAAAAAAAAATACAGCCGAATTGAATACCTCCTTTTTTGAAGTCGGTTAAAAGTGGATAAAAGTGAATTGTACCTATTAACGTTTGATTAAATCGAGTTTTTAAGTTGTTACCGAACCGATATTACTTAAAATAAGGGTAGGTATAGAGTGATCTTACACTAACCCTTGAGCTATACAAAACTGCAGTATAATTTAAAATCCCGAGCGGCCTTTTCCAGCATCAAACGCATTAAAAATCAACAGTATTTTAAACGCGTGAAGCTGATTCAGAATTTAAATATTTAAAAGGCCGTGTTTACTTTTCCATGGCAAATCGGACAAATCATTCTGCCGTCACCGCCACAAAAACAAGCAAAGTGCGATCGACCGTGAAGCTGAAATCTGTAATTGTAATGTACCTTACGGTTGTCACAGACTTACCCGCGTTGTACTGCCACTCCCCACCGCCGTCGGGGCCGACCACGGTAAACGTGCATTTGTCTCCCGGTGACACATTGGCTGAATAGGACGGGACCTTGCCAGCCTGAAAAAAAAATTGTGTTATCTATGGCACTAGAAAAATGTTTTACCTAGTAAGCGCCTAAAAGTACAAGCATCAACATCCAGTACAATAATTTCAGTCCAACTCTAAGTAATTGTGTTTGCCTTTTACTGCTCACTTACTGTATTATATTGTATTATGTAGTTTAGTTACAGAATCACTATGTGCATGGAATTATTATTTTTTGGTTAGGTAAGTAGGTAAGTGGTTACTAACCTTAATTTCAATTATGTTATCAATGGGTTCTTTGTCCATGCAGCCGATTGCTACCATATACATTGTATCTTCTTGAAGAATATCGTCAACATCTGTAAAAAAAAGCACCGACTAAAAATATTGCCTAATATCGGTAAGCGATCTAGATAAAGCTCGTACTTAGCAGTAGTTTTAAACTATTTTATAAATAAATGCGGCGACATGCAAATGACAGTTCTATTAAGTAGACAGTAAAAATACCATCCATAAATACGATGGACCATTTTTAACCAAAAAATATTTTTGTTTAGTATTTTGCACAAGACACTGCAGTGAGACTTACTCATGATTAATAAACCGATAGCTCACGTGTTAAATCATGCGCAGACAGATCGGACACCGTTCGTTAACAGAGCAGTGGCGCGCGGCGCACGTTTAGCAGCAGCCAGCGCGGCTCCTAGATGAAGGGCTACGGACTAGCCCAAAATATGTCGAGATAAATTCGATTGAAAAAGTGAGCCATCCGTATTTTTCAGAGTGGTATTCACAAAATGGGATAGGCTGAGCATCCGAAACGCTACGTAGACAGCCATAATACAATAACCTTTTCCTTTAGTCGCCTTTTACGACTTCCACTGAAGAATTGGAGAGATTTCATTCTAAACTCGACACCACACGGGCAAAAAATCGTAATGAGGTATAGTAGATACCTAGTACTATAAATTGATGAGCATGATTTAATCAACCAATCAATTTAATTTTATGCAACTTACCACCACTAGAACTCCATCTAAAGTCAACTCGTACGTTAGAGCTGTTGTCATAATCTTCATCTATTTTAACAGTATATTTTCTCCCCTGCGTTGGGCGCCAGGGGTCCAGTTTTGGGCCCTCTCGCCACGCCGAGTGGGTCCCATTGGGCGCCATAACTGTCGTCCAAAAGGTGTAGCGCTTCCCGGGAATAATAACTGCTTCTCCACTGACAGCTCCGATCCCCAAGTATGTTACAATCGTCTGAAAGAGTAATTTCTATATCTTACTTTACTCTATAATTATTAATTAATTAATACCAACAAAAAAAATAGGTGTAGGTAAATTACAGCCGTATCTTCTATTAATGCCTTTTATTATCCAGCAGTCACATAAAAACCTATTTGATTAAACTGCAATAAGGCGCAGCGCAGACGACAGAGTTTTGTGCGATCAAGTCTGCGGAGCAATAAAATATCTGAATGGAGCGCTGACAGTTTCCACTCAGAGTTTTTATTGCTCCGCAGACTCGATCGCACAAAACTCTGTCGTCTGCGCTGCGCCTTAAAGGTCATCCTTTGACCAGCCGTGGAACGAAATAACCAGGCTAAATAAAATAGCAAAGTCTAAGGTTACTTACATTGCCCTCATCGGGCACCAGGAGAACCAGTTGCAACAAGTCTGAGCGTGTCACGTTGAACATGACTGACTTTTTGATCCACTCCACCCCTCGGACCTCGGGAGGGAGCCATGCAGCATTGGGGGGTCCTAGAGACGAAGAGAATCTATAACCTATAACTATACCCTGTTACCCATTGCTCAGTTTGAGGGTAAATGATGGGCTCGTTTTGAGTCTTTCTCAAAAAAGTGGCAACGATGAATTAATTTTGCATTTTTTTAAAAAGTGTGTTTTTCTTCAAATTTTTTTTAGACAATAGCTAAAAATATAATCAAATAACCGAAATAACTTAGAGGGAACAAAATATTTCATTTAGTTTAGAAGATATAGGTCCTCAAAGTTTTTGATATACAGGTGAACGACAATTCATAGTCAGGTTATCGACAATGGTCGCAGGTTAACGACAATCATACTTAAACCTAAGCAAATTTCATAACAGGTGAACGACAAGAGGAAGCAGATGATTGATGAGCAAATCAAAACAATTTTAAACTGACATTAAGTGCTTTATTTGATGCGTTTTACGTAACTTATGAAAAAAAATCACCCGTAGCAATGTAATAAAAAATTTTGTTCTTAGGATGGGTTGGGTTGGTTCATAGTATTTATATTACAAAAATCTTTTTGTACGTTACTTTTTTCCTATATTAAGCATACAATTCCAGATTATCTTTAATTTTCTTAACCTTCGTTTCTCCTTTTCTCTCTTTTTTGCTAGTATTTCTCCATTTTAGACAGGTGAACGACGTACACTTTATGGACAAAATGACAGTTACAGTATTAATCTTAAGCGAAAAGTTTGTTTGATAAATTTCGCATTTACACACATGAAAGTAAACCGCCTTTTACATATTTTAGGCTATTATCAGATAATTAGCTCATACAGAAACCAAAATATGAAAGACAGAATAAAGACAACTTACCCGTTACAAACTCCCGATCGCGTGAATGTATTGTTTGTATTTTTTTTCACCGACACATCGCTGACTTGCTACTTCCACCAGCGTTAGCAGACAGTTGCAGCTTTCGTCTCATGCTGGGTGAGATGGATTAGGCGTAATAGAATTCGGACAGGAATAGCGTTTATGTCGTGACAGGTGAGCGACAAAAACTACCGTGGACAAACTTTAATTGCAAATAATTAGCCATGTAGGTACAATTCTTTTATTCGAAACAATAATATTAAATCCTGATCATATATGTCAGTGAAATATAGAACACAAATTAAAATAAATTGGAAATATATACGTATTTTTTAGCTCCAATCATAAGTCCCTCGCGTTGGGACACGACAAGTGAACGACAAAACGTAGTTTTAATTATTTTTTAAACCTATCAATTTACATTGTTTTTATGTTACAACATTTGGCCACTATGTAAAAGATGTCTTTCAATTTATATACATTTTTTAATTACAAGATTAATGCCTAACAAAAAAAAAGTTCTAAGAGAAACCTACTGACAGGTTGCGTTGCCACTTTTTTGAGAAAGACCCTTTTATAATCAATTTTATAATCAGAGTGCATAGTAGGTATAGTAAAAATGGTCATGAAACGATAACGATTTCATTTGCGAATTAACGCGAAGAATTGTGTGGAAACAGACAGCGTCTCCAAGCAGAACGTTTGCACTACTACCGCGGTCTACACGGTTTGATTAGCACAGCAATACGCGAGAGACGACACGAGCGGGGAATATATAGAGTAATAGGTACATAAATAGGTACACGTCTTTTTTTGACGTATCTAAACAGGACATCTCTACGTAGGTACGCCTTGTTGTGCTAAGCCGGGTGTTTCGATAAAAAAAAAGTTATTTTAGTCACTTGTCTTAATAAAATATCCAAATTATCAATAGACCATACTGATACAGTGATGCATGAAAATTAAATTATTATGAAATGAAAGATTTGTTATTGTTATTGGTTATTAAACTTATTATAAATCCCAAAACAAATTTCAAATAATTTTCCGAATTGTATAAATAGCCTAATAAATTAAGGTTAATTAAGGTAAGAACCTCGGAATCCGAGATACCCAGCTGGAAGTTTTGTAAATATTTGCATATTGAGGCCCTAAAAGTTGTCTCAAAACCTACATATTCTAAGGTGTGAGCGACTATTAAATTTCAAGGTCAAAAGTCACAAAAATCTGTTTTTTGCGCTTTTTTTGTAAATATCTCATTTCCTATGGATTTTTGCTATTTGTGTTTCTTATCAATATTGTAGAATACAAAATTCTCTACAAGTTCTGTTTTTTATTTTTTTTATACGGTGAACCGATTTCGAGATAGAGGGCGGAGAGCGCGCGGTCATAACATCACTTTGGGTCGACCGGTCTCCGATCGAAAACGCGCCATTATATACTTGATGAACTATCGATAGATCAATGATTATAAATATTTGATTAGTTAAATCAATGTGGCTTTGGGTTGGCTGCTGACTGTCTTCGTTTTTTGGCGTAAATTAGAAGATGTGTCCCTCTACCCTGGATTTTTGCAATTATAGTTGATTTTTTTCTATGTACCAGACCAGCAGGTTTTCGATTTTTGACGTAAAATGAGGTGACCCACTAAGTTCAATATTTTTTGTAAAGGAGGAATGTCGATTTCGACAGTAGTTTGGTTGGGCTCTAGTGCTTTCTAATCAGGGTCACCAGGTACTCCAGATCTTCAATTATATCAATTTTTATATTTTTCCCTTTATGTAGTCATTAATCCCTAATTCTGTACCAAATTTCAGCTTTGTGAGTTTATGGGAAGTAGGTACTAGTTCTATTTTGATGATCATGAGTGAGTGAGTGAGTGTCGAAAATGCGAAACTTTGCTTTCGTTTAACTTCGGTACTAAATGACCTGCTGATTTGAAATTTTGTATTTTAAGTATGTAATTATAGCTTACTAGATGACAAAAATTTCAGCGTTCTGGTCTTATCCAGAAGTGCTCAAATAGGTGCCTGAAAACGCAGCGAAATGGATCCAGTAAAGGATGGAACGGCAGTGCTTGCTTCGCGCTCGACTTGGTGGGGGCACGGCCGTGCCCCCGACCATCAACTTCTGCAGCATTTTGAAGTTTTACAATATCTGTGTCGTTTTGGCCATCGAAGTACCCAAGGCCTTAAGTGATGCTGTGACCGCGCGCTCTCCGACCTATATCTCGAAAACGGTTCACCGTATAAAAAAAATAAAAAACAGATCTTGTAGAGAATTTTGTATTCTACAATATTGATAAGAAACACAAACAGCAAAAATCCATAGGAAATGAGATATTTACAAAAGAAGCGCAAAAAACAGATTTTTGTGACTTTTGACCTTGAAATTTAATAGTCGCTCACACCTTAGAATATGTAGGTTTTGAGACAACTTTTAGGGCCTCAATATGCAAATATTTACAAAACTTCCAGCTGGGTATCTCGGATTCCGAGGTCATTTCCTAACCTTATTAGACTAAAAGACAAACTTGGTTGCTTGATGACAACCGTTGAGTAGGTACACCCTTAGGCTAAGCGCGCACTACAACTTTTTGTCGCGCGACAATTTTGTCGCAGAAATGCAACGTAAGGGTTTATATATGTCATCGCGCGCACTATGACGAAAAAATCAGTATGGACAGCGCTATTTTAAAATCGTGTCGCACGACAAAAAGTCGTAGTGCGCGCTTAGCCTTAGCGTTCGAGTTTAACTCGCATTTGACTGGTTTTCTTCAGACGTAAAAATTCATCAAAGAAAATGTGCTGCTATAAATAGAGTGAAAAGGCGATCCAAAAAACAAATCGGCGTAGGTACTACAACGTAATGGGTTGTGACGTTTGAAATGGTTCAATATGAATTCAGTCAAAAGAATACTCACTTAAAAACTGCTTTATACATTCTGGGATACCCTGTGAAAGAAAGAAAAACTTCGTTAAGAATAATAGTAAAAAAATGTTATGGAAAAAAATAACAAAAAGTATACAAATATGGAAAGCTTGGGTTGCCTAGCCTAGGACCTAGGACACATACTTACATCTCGTATGTACAGTCAGCTGCAGAGAAAGGTAACCCCCTGCCCATACAATGTTTAATTACTAGGGGGTTACTTTTCTCTACAGCTGTCCGTACATACATAAATGGGCACATGAAACGCTACATAGACAAAACCTTCTATTATATGTTCGCGGTCATTTCTAGCATATTTTTTGGCAGTAAAGAGGACAATAGTAACACGTTGCTAGCCTGTCACCTAAAATTATAAAGAATAGGTAGAAATTGAAGTTTAAAACATAAAACTTCCGCGAGACACAATAATTGTGAAGTAAATGGATCTGCTCACGTTTACATTGCGATTAGCTCGACATATTTCGGATCAATTCGTGCCCCATCATCTGGAGCAAAGCACGTCGGCGGTGGATTGACGCGAATCCGCCGCCGTGACGGGCTGCTCTAGATAATCATGAATTTGTCCGTAACATGTTGAGCTAATCTCTATAGGAAGACGTGAGTAGATTCGTTTATTTCACTAGAAATGAAGTTTGTGTATAATAGCAATTTATGTCCTCCAAGCAACAGGGACTGTTGGACTATACAATTTTGACAATAATAAGTACTATTAACACAGAATGTTGTGGATTTAAGTTTATATAGTTTTAGAAATTGTTTACGGTATTGTAAAAAAGAAATAAATTGGATGTGTCAGCAGATGGTGTGAATTTTTTCTGGCTCTCGATCGTTCCCAATTTCCAACACAGAAAGTAGAATCAATTAATATTACATGGATCAATTTTTTTTGTTTAACTATCTAGGTATCTGAGAACGGCACAATCTTTTTTTTCTGTATTTATTAGATCAAATTAAAATTTTGTAGTTAAATAATGTCTTATTAAAAATGCGATTAGTAAAAAAAATAAACAAGAACAGTTTCATTTAATGAATTATTCGGTCAAAAAGGTTCGCGAACGATAACAGTGGCAATTAATTAGTTGTAAAATACTTAATTATCGCCGTGATAAATAAAGGTGACAGATAGTCTGCAACCGGGAACAATGCACAGTAGTGTTAGTGTGAGATCCCATCGTCATATTGTGCGAGTGAATAAAACATCTCATAACATAATTATTTAAGGGAACTTTAAACATAAGTGCAGTGATATACACGTATCAGCTCAATGAGACACGGCGCGCATCGTCAGGAGGTTCCTCAGTCTGCAGCCCTAACCGCCGGTAGCTTGGGTCCTGCCCCGTTTCCGACTGCGTCCTAGGTTAGGTTTTTATAATAATTGTATATTTTGTAATTAATTTTGTTTATTACTTTTATATAATTATATTGTAAAAACCAAGCATAGAGAGAAGAATAAATATACTGAATAATAATAATAACGCTATGACGCCTCTTAATTTTTCTTTAAATAGGTAGGTAGCGATCAAAAATTTGATATTTTTGTGCCTTGTCCAGTCAGCCAAACGTGCTGAAGACGGTTGGTAAATGCATAATAAGACAACAAAGAAAACTACGAATACATACGCCGTTGACTAACTTTATATACCTAGAGCGAATTTCAGACACAATATTGTAGGTATAATTTAATTAGATGGCACGTGAATTATATGAATTGAGTTATTGCTCCCAGGACAAAATTATGATGCGTTATTTTATGACATTAATAAACAATACATTTCACCTCTAGGCCGTAATTCCCATGCAGATACAGCGCGGATTAGAAGTTCACACATAGCACTCAATTACTTTAATTAATCATGTACAACATTCTTCATGATTTTTTCCTTCGCTGGTGGTAAATCGAATTGATTTCACCAATAAATTCTGAAAAATTCAGACCCCGATTTGAATTCTCTGCCTGAGAAGACACTAGTTAAATCGCTAGGCTACCACAGCTTTATTATTATAACACCTATTAACATGGCCTGACATCACGCAAGACCGAGAGTTGTGGAGGTCAAAAGGAGAGGCCTTTGCCCAGCAGTGGGATACAATAATAGACTAACAAAAAAAATACATATCAGCGTTTCATTTGAACATGGACATACCAAGAAACGTCCGTCTAAATCACATTTCGATGAAGTTACAGATAGTTGCATAACATTCCGATGGACTCTCCGACTACAATATTTGGAGTTATCATCTGACAGCTGTCAACGACCGCGATCCGCGACCCTTTCGATTCCTGTAAACATGTTTTTCCAGACAGTATATGGGGGTTTGCGGGCGGTTCAGACTTCTTCGGTTCTATCTGCTATACCTAACGAAATCTAAAATAGATTGTTTTTGTTTTTCATTGCTAATGTGTTCCTATAAGTAGTTAAGACCTACCTCAGTCCGCTATACTACGAATCTACGAAGTATAATTTGTTCGCGAGTATGTTCAATATCATTGCGGATTTTTAACAACACGTTTACATGTAGGTCATGAAATCACGAAGTTACTCGCGAAATGTAATGATTAAGTACTTAGTTTTATTAATTTCTATAGACTATTGTTGATGTGGATTACCTACTTGAAAAAGTTGTTAGATATTTTCTCGCATGGGCAACAGACTCGAGCCTTAAGTAGTTTCTAATTTTCGTAATTTAAACTGGTGTTTTCGCTGTGGTTATTTCTTGAACACCGTTCTCCTTAAGAACGAAGAAGCCTTAATGATGTTTTTGTTTAAGATATTCTTGGGGGTTCACGTTTAACCACCTGGTTACCCTGAAATTGCTAAACGTGCCTACCCCTCTTGGGAATACAGGCCTCCTTACTCCACAAAAAGATTTACTGGACATTGTGTCGTTAATTATCAATCCGCGTTTGTACTTTTTACATCGTATTCAAAGCCTCATCAGGTCCAACCTCAAAATACATCTTAATTCCTAATCCTATTTATAATTTTTGCGATTGTTACGTAGCTTAGTCATTTGCGGACTTACTATACCCATCGGTTTAGCTCGTACGCAATCGATTTTATATTCTTGCACGAATCAAAATTAACATTTCCGTATTGCTACCGTAGCATCATACATTTAAACTATTTGATTAGTTACTGTGCATACTACTAACGTTTTGAGACGGTTCTTTGGGACTCGAACGTATCGTTGATGTTTGAGACTATTCGAGTGATGGAAATATATGTATACATTAAACATTAAATTCCTTCTAGAACTGCGAGTGACAAAGTACATTTCGGATTGGAGAATTTGGTAAATCGTGTGGTGAAATAGTCACGCCGTTGTTTATCAATAAACGTGGGAATATAAGCTACTTACGCGACTATTATTAGACAAGGTCCATACGGCATAAAGCAGCGAATACTCTGATTCTTACTACTTCGGTCACTGATCATCGCCTTTAGACTAGACTGTCCGCAGACCACCTACGCCGACTACCCGTCTACCGTGTCTTTCACACGTTACGGTCACCGCATGCGGTTTGCGGCGTACGACTCTATGTACAATTTGCCGTTTAATTCGGCATGCGGTGTTGTCAGACTGTAATAATGCATCTCATGAAACCATAATACTCGATTGTGAAAATAATTAGAACAGCGTAGCAATTTCAGAATACACGATACAGATCCCAAAATAAAATTTAATAATGGGTAGGCATTTTTAGTAAGTATTACACCATAATAAAATAACTTATACTAATAAGTTAATAACATTTTAGTTTAAGCCATAAACAAAAAAACTCTTTGACGTTATTCTCTAACGTAACTAACTAAGCTCGTCGACGAGCTCGACGTCGAGGAGTCAAAATTTGTGTCATACTCGTATTATTGTATGGAAAATTTGACAGCTCAATGGAAAGTTCGTTGGTGATTTAGTTAGTTACGTTAGAGAATAACACCACTGACTGGTACGTCATCAACTATTTAAAAAAAACCGGCCAAATGCGAGTCAGGCTCGCGCTCGAAGGGTTCCGTACCAAAAAAATACTACTAGTAGTCGCGCGGAAAGAGCAGCTGCACGCAGTGCGCGTCTGTCCGCTGCCGTGGCGCGTAGCTCCAGATGATGGATCACGGATTGATCCGAAACATGTCGAGCTAATCTCGGTATAAACAACGTGAGTAATTCGTTATTTTTCACCAAAAAAATACTATTTAAGTACTTAGTTATAAAAGAAATGGAAATATGAAATACCTATAATCTGTGAAAATTTTCAACAGTCTACCTAGCACGGTTCGTGTGTTACATGAGATACAGCCAGGTGACAAACAGACGGACGAACGGACAGGAAAATCTCAGTTATAGGATCCCATTTTCACCTTATGGGTAACCAAAAGGCGCAGCGCAGACGACAGAGTTTTGTGCGATCGAGTCTGCGCAGCAATAAATTGTCTGAATGGCGCGCTGACAGTTTCCACGAAACTCTGAATGGAAATTCCTGGAACCTGTCAGCGCGCCATTCACACAATTTATTGCTCCACAGACTCGATCGCACAAAACACTGTCGTCTGCGCAGCGCCAAATAACCATGTACAAGCACGTTAGTGTAATATTAATTGAACACTTATTTGTGTAGATGTGGTACCAAAGTGAATCCTGATTGCACCATTTAAGTAAATTTATTGTATGCACCGACGGATTCATGCCGTGACGTCATGAAGTAACAAGGTAACTTAGTTCAAGTTATTTTTGTTCGTTATTATCAGGTGACGAGATAACATCCCTCAGTCCAATGGGGGGGAGCGATGCATTGCGATGTAAAACTAAATTTTTAAATACTTGAAATGGTCATGGTACGAGGGCTGCACTGAAAGTTTCGGGAAACTAATATTAAAATAACATTTTTTATCACGTATTATACCTTTTTACAATCGTCAAAGTTTCCTTATCTTAAAACACTGGCCACATAGAAAAAAAAAACAATGGTTCGGTTTCAATTGTTTTTTGAACTTGATGAGTCGCTGCCCAACATGGAATTGTCACGTGAAAATTTAAGATCTATGATTTACTACGACTTTAAAAGTGGATTAACACAAAAATAATGTGGAGACCGGATGATTGCTGCTTTTAATAATGAAGCCCCTTCGATGACCACAATATACAGGTGGTTTTCGGAATTTCAACGTGGCCGTGTTTCCCTCATGGACAATGTGCGTGAAGGTCGACCAAAATCGGCAGTCACCCAAGAAAACATCAATGTTGTGCGTCAACTGATTACGGAAGACCGACATGTGACATATCGGGAAATTCAGGAGTCTCTGGGCATTGGAATGAGTCAAATACAAATTATTCTACAGCAAGAGTTAGGCGTGCAAAAATTGTTTTCCCGGTGGATACCTCATCAGTTGTTCGACGAACCGAAAACGACTTGTGTCGATTAGTGCCCCGAAACTTTAAATAAAATCAACAGAAGAAGCTCAAATGCAGTTTTTAGTATTGTATTGGATAATGAGTCATTGATATACGCCTATGAGGCTGAAACTAAAAACCAATTTCGAGTATGGGCCTATGAAGGCGAGATTAAGCCGACAAAAGTGGTTCGCTCTCGCAGCACGGCCAAAAAGATGGTGGCTAGTTTTGTCTCCAAATCGGGTCACGTGGCTACAATTCCTCTTGATGACCGTAGAACAGTCAATGCCGATTGGTATGCAACCATTTGTTTGCTGAGTGTGTGTGGTGAACTGAGAAAAAAAAACCTCAATCGTCGCATCATCCTTCACCATGACAATGTCAGCTCCCATACGGCTCGGTTAACAAAGGACTATCTAGACGGTGAAAAATTCGAATTACTGAACCATCCTCCATACAACCCTGACTTAAGCCCCAATGACTCTTTCACATTCCCCAAAATCAAAGATAAGTTACGTGGTAAGCAGTTTCAGACGCCAGAAGATGCCGTGGAGGCGTACAAAACGGCCATTTTGTCGACCCCACCTTCAGCGTTCAATGAGTGCTTCAAAAACTGGTTTGAACGTATGTAAAAGTACATTTAATATAAGGGAGAATACTTTCAAAAGCAATAAAATTACTTTTGATCATTTTAACTGGATATTTTTTTCTATTCCCGAAACTTTCAGTTTGACCCTCGTATAAGCATCTGGCTACTATAATTACCATTTGCGAATCATCTTTGCATTGAATACTTCTTGTACCGAATATACTGTGAAACTGTGATGTAAGTACCTTTGATTTCCAAAATAAATAATCAAAATTACCCACATTGCATTGTGTGGTGCTCGCTTTAGAATAGTACCTCACCTCCCCCTTTCTTCCCGTGGGTGTCGTAAGAGTTGACTCTGGGAATGGGTTAGGTTAGTGTATTGTGGGCGATGGGCTAGGAACCAGTCACTGCAATATGACGTTTAACCATCTAGTTACCCTGAAATCACTAAATGTGGCACTAGATTTTTTAATTCATGTGCTCTGCCGACCCCTGCTTGGAAATACAGGTGTGAGAATATGTGTATGCAGTAATCAAAATTACAGACGACCAGAGGGCTGGCGCGTTCCTTGGGCAACGAATTGGCATCGCCATTCAAAGAGGGACGCCGCCAGCTTATATTTTTGTCACCTTTCCCCGAGGTAGCGGTCCCGGGGATATTTTTCATTTTAATTTTCAAAGTTTCTTTGTTGGTTGGTAGTTTGATTAAGAATTTTTGTGTTATTTTGTTAAATGTATTTTAAAAACAAGTTTCCAAAATAGTTATGCGACTAAGTTTATTACTTGTAAGTAAGTTAAACATAAATTTGCACAAAAAGTCAAACAACAAAAAAATTGCAAACATGATGGTGAAGTCAGACTTATCCGTTAAGGGATTTCTTAGTCAACCTTTGAGAAAAAGAGAGGAAATACTTTAAGTATAATAAACTTACTTTCATATTATTTTGTTAACTGGGTTGTGGTTGTGACTAACACCTCGGAATACTTTTACAAATTATTTAAATGGTGGGTTTTTGCTAATAGACTTTACTTTCACTATCCTTGTTTACTATGTTATTTTTCCTGTTGTATTCACTATATATTTTAATTAAGACGTTTTACAAAAACTTGACCACAATGGAGTTCATTATTAACCTATAATTCAGCGGGTCATTTGTTGAATGAAAGGTAACAGTCACCAATACGCTCGAGCGATTTGCTAAGTGGTATCCATAATTATTATAATTGTACTATCATTATCAGTGAACAACACTAGAAATACGACATACATCTACAACTTAGGTCCCTGGGTTGCCTGCCTACGCGTCTAATCTGATCAATGGTTAATCATTAATCACCAAATAACCAATTCGTTTGTAAACTTATAATAATAATAAATAGTAATCCAGCCTAATTTGTCTCACGGCTGGGCACAGGTCTCCTCTCAGTATGAGAGTACTTGGCTAAAGTTGCCACACGGGCCGATTGCGGATTGATAACTACACGCACAACATTAAATTAATCGTCGCTGTGTACAGGTTTCTTCACGATGCTTTCGTCCACTGAATAGCTCTTGGGAAATATCAAATTCAGTTCCGCACATAAATTCCTAAAGGTGCGAGCCTGGGATTCAAAACCGCGAATGCAGCGGCCACAGGTGACACTGGGCTCCGCAGCTTGCTTTCTTACATACATACGTACAGTCGCGTGCAATAACATGTAAACGTTTCCTAGTTTCCAAAAGTATGTATCCACATAACGTATCTTAATTATGTATACAAATTCACCATACAAAATGATGTGAATTTGTATACTTAACTAGCTTTTGCCCGCGGCTCCGCTCGCGTTTTTTCGGGGTAGCACAGAAGAGATAGCTCATCCCATATACCAATTTATAGCTTTCTACATATAAAATTGCGGTATTCTCCACAAACTTCCACCTCTCACTTTAGTGAAATGGGGAGTTTTGAAGAGACAAAAAGTAGCCTATGTCACTCTCCATCCCTTCAACTATCTCCACCCAAAAATCACGTCACTACGTCGCTTCGTTTAGCCGTGAAAGACTGATAAACAAACAAAGTAAACAAACACACTTTCCCATTTATAATATTAGTATGGATTTTAATTTATATCCAGTGTGGTGCCGGGTTAGAATAGCACCTCCCCCTTTCTTCCCGTGGGTGTCGTAAGAGTCGGCTCTGGGAAAGGGTTAGTGTATTGTGGGCGATGGGCTAGCAATCTGTCACTGCAGTATCACGTTTGATCATCTGGTTGCTCTGAAATCGCTAAACGTGGCACTGGATTTTTGAATTCATGTGCTCTGCCTACCCCTCTCGGGAATACAGGCGGAGGATATGTATGTATGTGTATTTTAATTTTGCGCGCTATTCGAGGGCGTTTTAGTAAATAGTAAAAAGACAATTAATCTTCTTTGACGAATCAAAGCTGAAGAGTTTGTTTGTTTGTTTGTTTGTTTGAACGCGCTAATCTCAGGAACTATCGGTTCGAACTGAAAAATTATTTGTGTGTTGGTTAGACCATTTATTGAGGAAGGCTTTAGACTATATAACATCACGCAGCGACTAATAGGAGCGAAGAAAATATTGGAAAATGTGGGAAAAACGGGGGGGAATAGCATGGGAATAGTCACTCATCCACGCGGACGGAGTCGCGGGCACAGCTAGTTATTCATAAACCAACAATGTATCAAAACATCTAAACATCCAAATAGGTTTTATGTGGCCAAGTGGCTAGCTGGCTGGTGATAATATGCCGTAAATAATGTCAAAATTTGTCAGTTCAGTATAAATTTTGACAGCCGCGTATCTTAGGGAATAAGGGTTAATTTATTAACGAAATGTCAGTAACTTTCGCCGTAACGACATTAGTGCTGAATAATATAAAGTACCTATTTTACTCGCAAAAAAGCGGGAGACGTATGAAAATCAGCGGCGCTTCCGTCGTTCTTGAGCTAAATAGAGAACGTTTTAATAAAAACGCGTAAGATGTATGAAATATTGCGGCGCTTACTGTTTTTTGGAGTTAAAAAATTTGTATGGGAGAACGATTTTTTAGTTTTTTAGTATGTTACACTATTTTTTTTCACACTTTCTCATCTTACAAACCTTCCCTGAACTTCAACGAACATTTTAAAAAAAGAATTGGCCAAATCGGTTCGTGCGTTCTGGAGGTATTTCGTCAGGAAGGAAAACACGACTTATTTTTATATAGTAGATTAAGATGCCTTATGTGGGTACATATTTTTGGAAATTAGGGAACGTTTACATATTATTGCACGCGACTGTACATACATATTCTCACGCCTGTATTCCCAGGAGTGGTAGGCAGAGCACATTAATTAAAAAATTCAGTGCCACGTTTAGCAATTTCAGGGTAACTAGATGGTTAAACGTGATATTGCAGTGACAGGTTGCTAGCCCATCGCCCACAATACACTAACCCATTCCCAGAGTCGACTCTTACGATACCCACGGGAAGAAAGGGGGAGGTGGTATTCTAACCCGGCACCACACGGGCGGTGCTTTCCTATTGTATGGAAAGAGTAATAAATTAATAGATGTAACTACTTATCAATAAATGTCATAAACACAGCAAACACTCATGGTCATGGCTCTTATAACATAATTGCGCGGAATTACGGTAACGAAGTATCACAGATCATGACTGAAGCTTCCAAATCTAAATCATGTAGGTTATGTGCCACTAATATTTATTTTAGGGAATATTTGAATTACATATCAGATATACCTAATTTAGAACGAGTGAACTGGCTGAAATATAAGTGCTGAGGCTTTAATTAGGTACTTTTGTGTCCAAATTATTTCTACTTGGAGGAATCATTTAATGATCGAATATGCAACATAGATAGCGTAAAGTACAGTATGGCTATCGGTTCATGAAAAAAATATATAAAAATAATATTTTGATATCTCTTTTACACTTAACTAGGCAGATGTATTGACGATGTTTGCTAAAAATATGGACCTTTCTCTGATCATAATTCGTTATAAATATTTTCCACAAAAAAATTGAGTCCGATTAGTGACGCTCAATAACAATTGAATTAAAATATTCGTTGTAAAATTTTAAGATTTTTGAAGTACAGGGTGATTTGACTGGATTGTACAAAATAAGTGTTACTTACTCAGTTAATGCTGAAAAAGATTATGCTTAATTTCAAATTGAATACCATTTATTTATTATTATACTAGCTTTTGCCCGCGGCTTCGCACGCGTTAATTCGGGCTAACACAGAAGAGATTTCGGAATTATTAGTAGGAAGCGCCCGCCAGAATAACCAGCAGATAGTAAATTTTACCTACTTTCTCGACACTTATCGTCATATTTTAGACAATTCAAACAAAATCTTTATAAATTGTAGCCTATGTGCTATTCTGATGTATAAGCTACATTACTGTAAAGTTTCATTAAAATCCATTCAGTAGTTTTTGTGTTAAAGAGTAACAAACATCCAAACATCCAAACATACTCACAAACTTTCACATTTATAATATTAATAGGATTAGTCTGCTAGAATTTAAGTTATATTCATACTGAAGTGAACTGAAATTACGACCTCAATGTATGGACAGTTATTTAAGATTTAATAATACTAAATAAAATAATTGCACGCCTTAGCTGTGTAACAAGCACTTATTTTTAATCACCATTTTGATTTATAGTAATTTACTGTGTCTGAGAAGAATTCTGAGTAGATTTTTTTCTTCATAAAAATATGTCTTTAGGAAGAAATGAAGGAGCAATAATTATTAACACTTTTAATGAAATAAATTATTTTGTTTCTTGATGCATGCAAAACGTTAGTATTCAATTTCTAAGTAATCTTGGTTGCACGTAGGAGCCGCTTACTTATTTCCGTTTATTTATGACGTAAATTTATATGTGTATCTTTCTTGTTAAAAAAAAATATATTTCGGCTATAAAATAAAAATAAAATATAAAATATATACAAAGTGGTCTCTGTAATTAACGAAAAAAATTGTAAACCCTTTAACTAACTAGTTTTGACTACAATAGACCTTTTTTAAATAACTTCGAATTTTAACTTTGTAGCATTATCGTAAATATAGTAAGCTGACTGTTTACAAATATTGATTGTTTCAGTTATAAGGCACACATTGTACGTGGATAATAAAAAACATTGAATTTGATTCAATGATGGCTGAACCTAGCTACAATAATAATACCTATTTGGGAATAGAAAAATTCAAGACTAGGATTCTAAAATATTAATAAAAATGCAAACACATACCTCCTCTTGTAAAACATTACAAACTTCTTGGGCGAGTTCGTCAAAACTATAATCAGGCATAAAAACACTATCCGATAGTCTAAATTCACTTCCTACCACTTCCGATCGCGTTATCATTATCACAAACACAACAAACATCAAATGTATATCTTTTATAGAACATATTTTCGCTCTAATCGCCATTGTAAAAAAAGTTCGTTTGTTTTTAACGACAGCGTACATGAAGTTTTTCTTTCAGCCAGTGCGGGTAGACTTTTATTTTTAGACAGCGTCGCACCCTTATCTTCGTCTATGATTTGTTTTAATCATCGTGTGTGAATTAAAAAAAAAGAATTGGTTTGATTCTGACAAGTAACAAAATGGCTGGCTGATAATAAAATTAAATGTTCCAAATTTCAAAATTGGGTGCGTTTGGGAAATCCGCGAGCGTGCCGGCGGTCAGCCGCGCTCGCTTATATTGGAGCCGTGCGTTGGACTGGCCGTGCGTCCGGTGTTCGCCGGCTTGACTTTCCACCGTAAATCGCTTCGTTATGCAATATGTGCCTCATAATTTATACTTTTTGTTGCCAGTCGCAGGGGTGGAGATTTTCCGGCTAATTCTTAAACGTTGTAGGGATTTTCAGAGGAGAAGGCAAAAATAGGAAACTGCGAAAAGTCTGAAGTATTCGAGAAAATGCACATATTATCCAGATTAGTATGAAGGTCTAACCTGAATAAATTTACGAATAAAAAATGTTTTACGATTCAAGACCTTATTATTCAGAACTGTCTTAGTCAGTGGAAACATTTTTCAGACCCTATTCCTGAAAATGTGCATAGCAAATTTAAGTTAACAAAATATAGTTTGGAAATATAAAAATGAAAAGTTATTAGTACTTATTATGACGATGAATATAAAATATCTCCTTTTTTACTTGGTTAAAAAAATAAAAAGAAAATACGCATGAATTTCAAATGCAGTTTTTTAGTGCGCAAATTGCGCAATTGACCTAGTCCTAAATTATAGCATTGATAACATTACTGCTAGGTATATTGACGTATACTTTCTTTACTAATCTCATGACATTCACAAACCTGTCACAATATTATCATTATCATACACAAATGGTCACTTGTGAGTGTTGGAAACTGTACCTTTCGTAGAATTTCAACGAAATGAAATATCTCGGAACTGGGATTTCGGGATCTAATTTTTAATGGGTGGATGAACTTCTTAGAAGAGCTGCATTAAATCTCGCAAATCTCTTCGGCGGCGACCTCCTTCATTAAATGCATCGTTATTATCTTTTCTCGGTATTTATTTGTATGCAAGGTGTCCAAGAAATCGACTATAATTCATTGGCAGCCGTTAAAATAAGATTTTAGGTTTCATTAAAACGGTTAAATTTTGTTGTCTCTCGTCTCTAATTCCTTAATGCCTCCGATAAAAACGTAGAAATATAATTTCATGCTTCGCAGCCACTTCTAGCATATTTTTAAGTTTAAAGTTAATAAAATTGGTAGGTACGATAGTGACAGGATGCTATTTTTTCATCTACATCTTTAGTTGCATCTAACGACATCTACGGAAAAAATGGACAGATAATACGGCGCAAAAAAAATATTGACACTTATAAATTCTTGTAAAATATTGGTAAAAAAGACTTCTATGCGGTACCAAAGTGTTTTTAGTGCTCAAATAAAAGCTTAAAAGAATTAAAAACCACTTTTTTTTTCATGCCTCGATTTTAACTTGTTTAATTAAAATAATATAAGTATTACGTTTAAGTGGTGTAACACTCACAACCTTCCCGAATGTGTCAAATTTATTGCTATTTAGTCGTAATTAAACACTTTTCCCATAATATCTAACATTGAGTCATATTATTCGCCGTTGAATATAATATTTCACTACACTTTTCCGAACAGATAATTCTACTAATATCGAATATTATATACAAGTACTCGATTTTATGTACTTTTCCTTTATGATTCATGAATCATTAACCCCCGAAATGCTGCGGGTGAATTAAATAGATGCGTCAACTTGAATGCTTGACATACCTTAGTTTTTTACCGCCCCCGTTTCCGAGTAGCATCAACTGAGTTTCCTGCCAGTTCACTAAGTTATTTTAAATTAGATTTCATCGTACTGATTAACTGAATACCTTAAAATAACAATAGGTCTAAGGCTGCAGTTACACGATGCAGAAAGATTTTGCGCATGCATCTTTGCTACACAAGTAGGTATGTTAGCGTTGTTGATACAGTAGAGAAAATTGTTACGTGATTTTTTTGTGAAAAAAGATCCGAAAGTAAATTTGATTGATCGACGTATCAATTTACACCCTGTATACCTATGAAAATAATGAAATTTAGAAATCTGTAATATTGTGCATAAATATTATTAAATGCTTAAAAAGTTAAAAATGACTTGAGGACGCTGATTTAATTACACTTTGTAATTAAATCGATGTTCTTAATTCAAATCTTTATATTCCGTTACATTTTTAGTTCAAATGTCGCCAGTCCTTTTTTATGTTTATTTTATACCAAAACGTGACAAAGTAATAATGTGTATAAAGTTCCCGATCCGCATTGGGCCCTTGTGGGAACTACAGCCCAACCCAAGCCCTCTCACACTGAGAGGAGACCTGTGCCCAGCAGCAGGACGTGTTTAGGCTAAATTGTGAGCACGAGCATCATCTGACGGTAAGCGATCCCCTGTAGTATACACAATTTTTTTTTTATCTACTTACCCAAAAAAAATGCACTAAGTAATGATGTATTATTACTTATAGCCAAGCTAGATTAAACTCAACTTATTATTATACTAGACATTTTTTTATTTAGGTAAATAAAATCTTTAAAAGACCAAAAATATACAGCAAAACATAGCACCAAATAGTAATTTCGTGCGTAATGGACGTGCCCTTACGCACCCGGATTGCTCAACATTTCGCCACGTCGGCAGGCTCAACTTGCCCCATGTTTTTGTGTTTCTGACAGCAACTTGACAGCCCACAAATTCCAGGTAAAGGTATGACACATCGCGGAACCATTTCTAACAATTAAATAAGAGGAAAACTCGCCGAATTATTCTATAATTGGTTAAATTGCGCAACGTGAGACAACCCCCTGTAGTTACCGGTAAGCTACAATATTCTTGTGTATGATAAGACGAAAGGATATTGATTTTACTCTGTATTTGTATGAAGGCCGTCCCGTGGATAAAGATGTAAATTTTTATCACGTGTCATTTGGCATTGGAGGTTAAAATAAAGTTATACTTATACTGTGAATTCTAGCTGCAGCGTACTAGTAAACGTCTAGAATAGTTTCTACATACATACATACATCACGCTTGTATTCCTAAATAGGGTAGGCAGGGCATACGAAACGCTACATAGGCAAAACCGTGACTATTTCACGTTACGTGGTAACTTCTAGCATGTTTTTTAGGTTTTGAGTTGGCAGGTATAATAGTGACAGGCTGCTAGCCTGTCGCTTAAAATATACCTACCTCAACTTATTTCCTTAATCGCCTCTTATGACATCCACGGATGAAATGGAGAGGTGTTATTCTAAAACCAAAAATTACCCTTTTTTCTATCTCCTAACTATCGATTCTTTCAATCAACAACAATGTAAACAATTAATCACGCTTGTGTTCTCAAATGGGGGTAGTTCCCATTATCCAACCTGGGGTAGGTTGGACCTAAATTTATATAGAATTTTAGGTGGGATAGGTTGGATAATGGGAACTACCCCCAAATGGGGTACGTAGGCAGAGCGCAAGAAACGTGACATTGACAAAAAACCATGGTCACATTACGCTTCGTAGCCACTCCTAGCGTAATTTTAAGTTTAAAAACAAATAGCCGAATTATGATTAAGTAGAAAATTAATTTCAATATCCACTCTTGATTTGTAAATTGCTCTTCCTCTTTCTTTGATATTTTCCTCCGCCATTTTTTGAAATTTTCACAGATGATATAATAGGGATGATGACTGGGTAAAAAAAATGTAATTCTAATTAGTCCGTAAGTAAGATTACGGAAAATGTGAGACACACGTTTTTTTCTTTTTTCAAATAACTAAACATCAATAAAGTTATAGATCATCAAACTTCCGGAGTGGAGGCTTGTGACGTCACGCCTAGGTAAAATTTGTACCTAGGCGTGACGTCACGCGAAACTTTCAAGCGCTGTGTTGTCGCCATTTTTCGTTTGTCAAATAAAAGAAAAAATATGGGTACAATATTTTTTGGTAATCTATCTGACGGACTAAATATTTTTTTTTAGTCATCTAGCCTATTCTGTTGCCGCTATAACAACAAATAGTAAAATCAAAATAATAGTAATAATGAAGGGGGGCTCCCATAGAAAAAAAACGTGGTTTTTTTTTGCTGTTTTTGGTACGGAACCTTCGTGCGCGAGTCCGACTCGCACTTGGCCGGTTTTTTCTCTACTTTCTTTGTGTCTACTCTAATGTCACATGTTTTGTCAATCGCTCAAAGGCCAGCAGGAAGAGATCCCTTAAGGGATATGTTCGCCTTTGTACTCGTGTATTGTTACTTGTGCTTGTTATTTTGTCATGTTTTTATACAATAAAGATTTATACATTTGTTTTCCGTTCGGAAGTCTTCCCCTCTCGCCACGAAAGCTGTCTCGCCCTCGTCTCGCCAGACGGCGCGGCGTACACTTCGTCTGATAAAACGCATACTTACTTTGCCCGAACAGGTTGCGTCAACACTACTAGCTTACTATAAATTTAACTCCCTAGTATATTAATTTTCTTTCCTATAGGACAGAGGCCTAAATTATAGGTACCCGTGGGAGTAACGGATACTCCCGAGAGAATAAAAAAGCTTTAAAATTTGCAAAAGTTAGTAGCTATAGGTGCGTTGCTTCTGACTAAAGGTTACAGTGTAAAAATAAAAATTGAACTATTAAAATTCAACCTTATGCCAATAAAGTTTTTAAATTCAAAATTATTGTGGGCATTATGAAACTTTATTAAGTTAATACACATACATACATACATATCCTCACGCCTGTATTCAGCGATTATGTATTTGTAGGCAGAGCACGTGAATTCAAAAATATTTACAATTAGTTTATGTTAATACTTTAGATATAAATATATAAACGCGTTTTACAAGATTTTGACAGTTAACCTATTGGCAGAATCTGGCTGTATGACTGGATGTATTCGAATTCTATACGAAGCACGCACTGACAGCGCAAACGGAATGTAGCGGTGCAGTGGCGTGACGTTATGCATTTTCCGCAATTTTTATTTTTCCTCTCAATTGTCATGGACATCATTGTGTGTATCACGGGCAGTAAAGGAATTACAAACTCTAGTCATAAAATCTAACAGACTTTTGTTAGCAATATCGTCTTTAAGGCCTTAATTCACAATTTACTGTTGTGGTTAAAAATTAAATTGTGTGTTTAGGGGTTTATTTTTCTTTTAAACGAATAAAAGCCCATCATATGAGCGATCATAACATTCATAAGCCGTTGAGGCGTTTGTGGGCAAATGGCGTAACTAACTAAC
Organism: Adoxophyes honmai; assembly: GCA_005406045.1. Lineage (NCBI taxonomy): Eukaryota > Metazoa > Arthropoda > Insecta > Lepidoptera > Tortricidae > Adoxophyes > Adoxophyes honmai. The sequence goes on along the minus strand of BHDV01070610.1, from coordinate 52,436 downwards.
ACAGATCAAAATGGTGATACAAAATAAATGGTTTTTGCTCAGTTGGCTTATTAAAAAAAAAAATACTAATGCGTTATTTATGGTTGGCTGGCGGTGTTCTGCGCAGATAAGTCGCAAATAAAAACAGAGTCCAAAGGCAATTATCCTAAAAGGGATCTCTGCCAGCCAACCTTTGAGTAGTAGCCCTCTCCTCTACTACTCAAAGATTGGCTGGTCCTTTAAGGAGCTAAAATATATAAAATAGTAAAATAAAATAAAATAAATTAAGCGCCGGTTGTAAGTTACACCCATTAAATAAACGTGTAAACGGGCGATGCCTCCACAGCCTGCGTCAGCAGCGGAGTGGCGCACAACTGACGTCAGTAGGTATGTCACTGGCGTAGCTTGCTTGAACAGATGGTGTGGGAACCATTGCTGAAGTAGCTGACGTATCATTGATAATGATAACGAACCGATCACAAAAGTCAACCGCGTTTCTAAAAAAACTACAATAACGCCGACAGCCGAGCGGTTCGACCTGTTGCTTCTCATGCAGAGGGTCGAAGATTCGAAAACTAGACTCACTAAATTTTTCGGCATTTACGTGCTAAATCGAATTAAATATTTATCGCTAAAGCTATTCGGTAAAGGAAAGCATCGTGAGGAAACCTGCATATAGCGACGAATATAACTTATATTAATTGTTATATATTTAAAACATTATATAACTTATATTGTATATTACATTAGGTCCTGCACCTAATATTCGTCCTACCGCTTTTATGGCATCTTACACGCGGCCGCCGTCGCGCCAAGTCCCACTATGTCAATAATCCGATCAATTCCGCAATCCGAGTCTAATTTTATCGGTTTAATGTGGATGTAACGTCATGTCCCGATTGCAGGTGGCTGGTCACCTTGGCGTATGTTAATGCTTCATACTAGACCAGTAGGAAAAGGTGACCCTAACATCTTAAGTTCAATGCTCTGCCAATGGGTTAGCTCAATTATGGTGGGCTGATGCAACGATAAATGTTTTGATTAAGAATGCAAATAAAACGAATAAAGCGCGAACGGGGCACGCTGCGAATTAAGTTAATGCGCCGACTTTTAAAGTCGGTCAATATCGGCGGTTGTAGTGGAGTAAATTAATCGATTTTGCTTCACAGTATTCTTCACGGTAAGCGCTTGTACGGTACTGTTTTCAAAACATACATTAAATGTGGCACCTTCCTATGGGAACACCTCTCTATTCTTCGGTGGATATCGTAAGGGGCGTATAAGGAAACGGATTTAGATGTGCTTTAGTCGACAGACTAGCAACCTGTCATTATTATACCTCTTTCATCTGTTTATTAAACCTAGATTAAATATGCTAGAAGTGGATGCGAATCGAAAATGCGTCCTCGTTACCGGGCGGTTGTCTGCTGTCTTGCTTGGACTAGGCATACGTAATCACCTAAGAAATTTATCTGCGGTAAGCCCTTTCAGTAGGTAGGAAGTAAAAACATATCTGTTGAGAGCAGAATATTCTAGATAGAAATAGGCATTTTTAACGTGTGGGAAATGCGCCATGCGCATGCCCCGGCTCGAGGCAGTATGTTTATGTGATGGGCTCTCCCAGAAAAAATGGGCATACCCACTTAAATCTTCGTGTGAACACCGACGGACACGTAAGTCCGCCCACTGCCCGCTCTGGAGTAGAAACCCAGGTTCCACTGTGCAATGCGAGTTCGGGAATCTTCATCCTACTCCGTTGGTACTCCCCGGGACAATGCTTGCTGCTATCGGTTCCTCTCTGAAGACGTAATAGGCCTAGGGAAAGTCGTCAACTGCGAATATTGACTCGATCTGTATTCCAACACTTTGGTTCCGCCTTGGATATGAGCGGCGTTGGCTGAAGCGAGGCAGCACCTCATTGCGACTCGTGATGTAGCTCCCCGTAACCACTACAGACTCCGCTGGCATCTGTAGTTCCTCTATATACCTCTGTACAATTTTGAGATACTCTTTTGCTGGTGCAACTAAGACCTTGAAACAGGTGCAGCAGAGATAATTGCCATGGTATCAGCTGTCATGGCCGCCACACATGATATAGACAACGATGTGATAGTGGTAAGGACACATCGCGGTCATAGTGAAGTGGCGTAGGTGCGCGTGCGTAGTCACCAGATGGTGCTTCCCACGGGGATCATTTATCTTTTCAATATCAATCGATGGGATAAAGCCAAAATTAGGCATCCTTAAAAACACGAAGGGTATTGTGAAGTTCAAAAATGGGAGAGGTACTGGCAGGACCATAGCGGGTAACCGAGAACTGGGTAAGTAGAATCCTGAAGCCGTGGAAGAGGAATAGAGTTACCTACCTACCTAGAGTTTAGCGGGAGGGGATATCATCAAGCCTTATCCTAGCATCTTGACACCAGATCTTGTATGTATATATATTGATATTGAATATGTTTTTTTCCTGAAGAAGATTGGATTTCAAGTCCAACCAATCAATGTTTGACGTTGGGTGGCTATGTATCTAAAGGGGTGAGTCGGGAGAGGTCCTCTTCGCAGTTAGGCTACGGTCCGACGGCAAGACCTCGTGACAGTGATAGGTCTACAGCAAGCAAGTAACGATAGAAAGAGACAGCGATATTTTTACGGCCTAAACATGTTCGGGTGTGGACCTTCTATACGATGTACATCTATTCTGTGGCCGAGTGCAGCTACGAGTATTTTATAAATTCTATAATGTCATCAAAACGTACAATTTTATGGCCTAAGTTATTTAAAACCCCTTGCTATTACACTAGGAATTCTATGCTGAAATCGTTCACTCCATTCTCTAGATTCAATATGTTAGGTACCTTTGTGTTCGGTTAGTTTTTGTAAAATAGAGAATGAAAAACTGTGAGCAAGTAGGTATTCGTCCACGTCAGAAAGATTGCTAGTTTCTTTTTCCATCTGTAGATAACGTCAAAAACCAAAGCTTGCCAATAAGTTACAGCCAACTACAAACCGTGGTATCAATTTTGTGGTGCCATTTTGGGTCTGGTTACGTTTCTAAAGATTATTGGTAGAGTTCACGTCGTTAAGCTGCCATTTGACCTTTTTATCAAGCTTAATTAAAAATCGGCTTATCACTTCGTAAGTTATTTGACCAGACAAATACCTACAGCTCTGAGTTATGAAAGTGTTGTGTCACCGGCGAATTGGTATCAGCTGTAGAAAGAACTTGATTGTGAAGTTCATTAACCTATTGCTCTAGTTTCTCTGCTCTTACCGCTGGTAAAAAGCCGTGCTATCTTGCTAACAGTTTTTCATTGCGGGCAGTGAATGTAGTAATTAGTGACTGGGCTTGTTAAAAGTGAAATGTAATGCGACTTGAACGATTACTTTGCATTTTAGGATTGGATATGGTTAAGGAATTGTTTGGCGAATTAAGCTCTCTTTGAAGAGGGATTAAGTACATTTGAAGGCGGAGATTTGTTGATCATGATGATTTAAAATAATATGGACACAAGAATACTTGATTAATTAAAGCTTGAGAACTAATAAGAACGTTACTGTCGATACGAGTGTGGAGAGCATGAAATTCCAAAAAAGTGACCGGTGATCTAGGAAAACGAGTGAAGCGCGTATTTTGCAGTGGCGCAGGATGGGAATTACTTTATGCACGTATTCGTAATCTATACCAATATTATAACGCGGAAGAGTTTGTTTGTTTGTTTGAACGCGCTAATCTCAGGAACTACTGGTTCGAATTGAAAAAATATTTTTGTTTGGATAGGTTATATACTATATAATATCACGCTGCGACAAATAGGAGCGAAAAAACATAGGAAAATGTGGAAAAAACGGGGAAAATTAGTTACTATTCCACGCGGACGGAGTCGCGGGCGCAGCTAGTACCTACGTAAAACATTTCTACGAAGGACTCTAAAAACACACAATATCGCATTCTACCATGAACCGGCCAAATTTATACCACACAATCGTCTTTCTTCACGTACATTACTCTTCAGTCTTCACAGTCATTACTTCTATACAATTATATATCTACCTTTTCACGATTGCACCCAATATTGACAACACACAATCGTTTTCATCACCTAATGTATTCTTCAGTCATGATTTCTATACAATCCTATGAAGTGTTAGGTACTGTTACCGCCTATTCGCTATTCTGCATTACATTCATTTGTCTCCTCTTACGAGATCCATGGAAGAAATGGAGAGATGTTATTGTAAACCCGATACCACACAGGTTAATTCAGTGAATCCAGTTGAATTCAGTGTAATGCGTAATTTTGATAAAATGAAACTGCGAGAAATCGAATAAATAAATAGGCGCTTGACGAACTTAGGTAGCGAAATTTTGAATAGGAAATGAAACAAAATATCGCTCTATTATAGTTAGTATCAGGGTTAGTGTGTTATGGGCGATGGGCTAGCAACCTGTCACTGCAATATCACGTTTAACCATCTGGTTACTCTGAAATTACTAAACGTGGCACTGGATTTTTGAATTCATGTGCTCTGCCTACCCCTCTTGGGAATACAGGCGTGAGAATATGTATGTATGTCGCTCTATCATCCAAAAGCACTTATAAACCCTTACTAGAGTCCTAACTTAGACAATGTAACGTTAAAATAGAATACCCTATTTGAATAAGCATCGACGCTACCAAACAGCAGTGTTTGTCTAGTTTCCAAGCTCTGTATCTCAATTTCGGCATGAATCTCAATAACTTAGGCACAACCTCGTAGGGAATACATATTCGATCGGCAGCGCGCTACAAAAAATACTACATTTTGAAATTGTAATGCGGCGAGCGGACACATCGGTCGCGGCTGCGAAGTCTGTCTTCGAAAAACTAGTTCATTCACTCTGACCGTGCCGGTGGGCTGGCGTTAAAAAAAATGCCTCGTCTCACCTCTAAATGATTTAAGGAATGCAGATAGCCTGCTAGCATTGGACTCGTCATTCAAAAGCTACGATCCCCGCAACCGGATCAATTATAAGAATACTCGTAAAATATCCACTATTACACATTTTTGTTTTACTACTAAGCTACAAGTCTAAGTTTTACATTTGCGACTAAGTCGAACCGATACCGATGTTGTGACCGCGTTATATCTAAGACTCGTTGAATGTATTTGTTTGGCTTCTCAAATCTGAGCTGGAAGGCGCATGCATAATGTCCCGAATTTAAGCGAACGGCTGTGCGGTGAATTAATTCAAGTCCAGTTTCGGATCAAAATCAGAAATAAATATTAGTAGGTATTTTTGTAAATAAACCGTCCTGGGCTCTTTTAGGGGTCTCTTTTTTGAGTTAAATTATAAGAATAAAAAAAAATAAAAAAAACAAACATGATTGCCATGAAGATTATGTACAATCCTGCCAACAATTTAGCCCCAGTTTCTTAGTGGCCCGTGTATTTAGTAACGAGTTTAGAACTACACCGCTCTAAGTAGGTACTTCTTCCGTGAAAAATGTAAGAAGCGACTAAGAATAAAGGGGCGTGGCTCCTATTTTCCGAAAATCATATTTTCTTCGTGTTAATTTTTCCATTCCCATAATTCCCCGGTGTCTTTTTTCTCCAGTCACCTTTTTTCTTGGTAGTAATTATACCGTTCTCTTATTTTCCCCAACACGTAATTTCTCATGGACATTTTATCATGAAATATCATTTTTGCGTTCCCTTTCCATTACCGTTTCATTAATACCTATTCTCTGTAGAATAAGAATTCATTGTGGTGTATTTATATAAGATCTAAGGCAGAGCCCAGTTAGCTACGACGACGAGCGAAGCGAAGAGGTGTTAGGTTTAAGTGCGAATGCGAACCTACAGCTCGGGAGCCGAGCGAGCGAAGCGAGAGTGCCGCGGTAGCGTCCGGCGAAGCGCCAGAACCGAACTGCTATCAGGTACATAAAATAGGCAGTAGCCCAGGTATTTAAAAGAATGGAAAGAAAGGGAAGCGAAAAAATCGAAATAATTAATAAATAGGTAACTGGGAAAAAAAAAACACCAAGAAAATTTGGTTTGGAATGAAATGCAAAATAAAATATTGGGAAAAAAAGACACCGGAAAATTATGGGAACAGCAAAATTAATACGAAGAAAATATACATACATACATACATACATACATAACCGTCACGCGTTATTCCCTGCGGGGTAGGCAGAGACAACAGAGCGCCATTCGCATCTATTCTGACATACTTCTCTCGCTTCACTCACAAGAAAATATGATTTTCGGAAAATAGGAGCCACACCCGATTTTGTTGTATCAAAGTGTGTGAGTGTAGTGTATAATCACTACCAATAAAAACGTGGTTTCTCACGGATTGGGCTCTACCCAAACACCACGTCTGATTTATAACCGATGCTACCTTTAATAGATAGATATGAATAAAAATGTGGATGTATAATTATGTATTACTGGCTATTTGAAGAGCTGATGGTTCCACGTGTCCTCTTCGTGCCTACGCGTGCCAAGTTACATTGTATGCAGGTTTTGCATAAAGCAAAAATTACACTATTATGCTAATGTCGCTTCAAAACTGGTCAAGAGTCCATTCCGACCAATCCCACCACGTGATTTTCCATTTCTGAGTCGTTCCCAAGGAAAATGCACATAGGTATGTAGTTAAGCTTTAATTATTAAAATAAAATAACACTGAATTGGTTCCTTTGATTTCGTCACACAGAGGAAGCGATCGTGATTTTGTTTTTATCGACCCTAATTCATGTATTTTTTTGAAAACGACTACTCCCAAATTATTCCTCGAAAACCGTGACACTGTTTACGTACCTACCAGGGTACCAATACCAACTTACCTTCTGCTCGTTCTATGTATTAAATATGAAGATCCGTTTACCCATGCATTCTAAAATGAGCAAACTACCTACGGTTGTTATGTTGAGACTAGTTTCAGCTAAGACGCAATTTATGTTTACGCGGGACTTAATCACGGTATTTAATATGTGTGAGAATCACGAAAGTTTAAAACAGTATTTAATAAGACGCAATTGCTTTGCAACAAAAAATATGTAAGTATAAATCCAGATCTTAGGTCTGTACTCTGTACAGTAAACAAGACTGATCATACATACGTATTTATACTTAAGTTTAGCATATTGTACATGATTGGTACGTAGGTATGTAAGTAGGGGTTTAAGGCATTCATTCAACTGTGCCTGTATCTATATGGCGCTTTAGCGTTTTTTCCTTTCCACTGACGATATGAAAAGCAGATTACCATTTGCGAAAAAATGGGAAAGAAGATGATTCAGGCACAGTTGAATGAATGCCTTAAACCCCTACTAAGTATCTATATGGCGCTTTAGCGTTTTTTCCTTTCCACTGACGATATTAATAGAAAGACACCAGAATATAATAGGTACTTATTTACTTACCTAAATGGTACAGTCACCAGCATTAATATCTGCCACGGCGGAGACCGCAAAAATATCTAACACGTCCTTCTGTCCCCGGTAAATGAGTCGTGTCAGATACCTTTGATGCAGTATTGTGTCAGATATTGGTGCTGGTTACTCAAAATAAGTAGTTCGAAGTCATACCATCAAAACAAATATTTAAGTGAACATCAGCAAAAAATATCCCACTCCAACCAGGCAATTACAAATACAACAAACGCCGAATCTGAAACCAACGCTAGCAAGCCCGAGTAGCCATCAGGCACGAGTCAAAGCACCTCTTGATTAAAGAATAATCATTATGTCTGCAACTCTCGCGCTCTTGAGGCAAGAATGTAAAAGAGTTAGGTTAGGTGTCTACCTGGGGAGGCTTCATTGGTAGAATCATAGGCATGCCATGGCTACTCACAACCCAGCTAGCCGACAAAGTCAGAGTGGTTTTAGTTTTAGTGGGTATGTCCCCTCAGTTTCCACTCTGAAAGAGAACATTGAAAAGAGTCCCACTCAATTCCCGGGCACCTCCCCAAGCCCGGGCATACGCGTAATGTCCACTCCGATAACAAAATAAAGGTAAGTAACTACCTATGCGAGGGTTTGACGGCCCCATTCACGCGGGCTTATCATGTCGCTGCAAGTTAGTGGCCTTGCGGAGGAGCCGAGGCGATGACTCCTGCTTCCGGTCCTCTGTCTAACGACGCAAGGTCGCCAAGGCCACGGGGGTCTTTAGCGTCTCATGCGAGTCAATGGAAGCTATTACTCGGAATGCGTACTCAGGACCATTTTTATTTTTTCCTCTAGATACTTTAAATTGGCAACCCTGGAAATCGTAGCTCGCTGACGTCAGACGCCATTATCCATCACTCGAAAATATTTTTATTTCAAAATGTTTTTTGCACCGAATCGTTTATCTAGCCAAATTGAAAATAAAATGCGTCAACACCTACATTTAATTATCCGTTGTGGACGGCGGCAAAAAACTGTTTACTTGATCCTTCACGCCACCAGGTAGGCAGACTAGGTCCTTGTCGTTATCAAAAGGATTTAATTGAAATAATAAATCTGTCATCGAGTTCAGTGACCGGCCAGTTTAAATTTAATGATGAAATAACTTCGAAGGTTGTACCACGGCATTGGCCAGGTACCGAGTAACGAACGCACGGTGCCCTCCGATGAATATAAAAAATAATAATGAAAAACTATTGGTATTATTCGTTGCGGAACTGTCAAAGGTTTACGACCTCTGCCGATTTCGGACCCGTGGTCGCGCCTAATGAGCTCCTAATCCGGTGATCTTTTTTAGGGTAGGTGATACCAGAGGCCGACAACCCTCGGCTCTCGAACTCTCAAGAATTTGGGAGCCAATGTACCCATTTAACGACTCAAAGTAGGTAGCCTGTGCTGTAGCGTTTAATGTGGTCAAAGTTCAAAACTTCCTTTTGAAACGACAAAATTGTTCGCAGGTACCTCACAAATAACTAAATAGGTACAAAAAGAATTTCCAAGTTTCGACAAGGATCACGATACAATCTTTATTAAGTAAGTATCTAAATCACAAATATAGAACTTTTGTGACCTATTAGTTAGGTCCTCAAGTACCTACCATGTAATTTTTTAGTAATATAAATAGCTGTTTCTATGATCAGACAGTTTGAGGTAGTTCATATAGAATTTTAGGTGGGATAGGTTGGATAATGGGAACTACCCACAGTTTGGGCCGATTACAGCGTTGTGATTTTTCAATTCCAATGGCATCGATCGAGTAAAAACCGGAAATCGTTGAAACTTGGCAATGCAAATGAAACTATCTATTTTTTTCGAATTTGACGTGCGACCTAAATCCGGGCACGGCAACAAAGAAATTCTTGGCCCGTTCACTGCACAATGTCCTAAAACACCGAAATCTAACAAGGTATGCCGTTTATCCCCACGCTCTACTCCCTCCCGGCCCCTCATTAAATCTAGAGCCGGGACTGTTTGACAAACAACGCGCCGTTCCCAAACACCAAAGTTATGAAAAACAACGATTCGCATCCTATTCGACCGCGCAACGTTTGATTAATTGTAATAATGTTTGGCGCCAAAATTCCTTGCAAAAACCCGCGTGACCGTCCGTGACACCGCAAGAACGTGGCCCAACCGACATGAGGAGACGCGTGATCGTTCAACTGAGATTTTAACAGCGATAAGTTAAGTAGTGGGCAAGTATTTGGAGCGGTGGCGCTCGATCTACGCATTACGATATACACGCGCGCACGTACCTACCTATATCGGTAGTATTGTGATCTTTAGGGTTCTCTATCAAAGAGGTGCCAATGTACAGGGGGATACAGCTTGCAAGTCACGGGGGATTACATTGCTCAGGGGAGGACGTTATTAGCCTAGGGGGGCTGAGTGATACAGCTTACCTATCACAGGAGTCACATAGCTCAGGGGTGGATGTTATTAAGGTCAGGGGAGCGGGTCATAGGCGGAAACAGCTTGCATGTCAAAGGGATGGTCAGATAGTTAAGGGGACGACACTATTAAGCTCAGGTGGGACAGATACAGCTTGCGTACCAGAGGGGTTATAGCTCAGGGGGGCGGGCTGATACAGCTTGCCTATCACAGGAGTCACATAGCTCAGGGGTGGACATTATTACGCGCAGGAGGGCGGGTCACATGGGCGGAAATAGCTTGCATGTCAGAAGGGTGGTCAGATAGCTCAGGGGAGGACACTATTAAGCTCAGGGGGGCATCAGATACAACTTGTGTATCAGAGGGGTCACATAGCTCAGGGTAGGACGTTATTGCACAGGGGAGCAGGCCATACGGGCTGAAACGGCTTGCATATCAAAGGGGTGGTCAGATAGCTCAGGGGAGGACACTATTAAGCTCAAGGGGGAGAGGGTTCACATGGTTGTTGATTTTTACGTTATTGGGGGAAAACGAGCAAACGGGTCATCTGATTGTAAGTGGTTACCGTTGTAGTTGCACCAGAGGAGCCACATTGATATTTTTTGAAATGTGAGTACACTCTCCAAGCTCCAATTACACTTTTGATCGACAAATACCCACCACCAGGGCGGGGTTCATGATCCCTATTAGCCACCCCTGGATACGCTCTTGCAGGACCACAGGGTCTGTAGTAGTAGGTAATACACAGTAGTGTAGTAGTAGGTAATACACAGTAGTCTGTCCATAAAGGCATCTGTTCGTTTGTCACCGTGTACCTAGGTAGCTACTCGTAATAGTTTGAATGTTACCCGACACGGTCGGGTATACGCGTCTGAAAACCCCTGTAAATATTTACAGTCAATTTCCGGCCACCCCTATACAGGGTGTCCCAAAGTTATGGGACATGAAGGGGAAGTACCTTAAATATCGTAGATAGTGTATTTTGCTCAAAGAAGACTTTATCTTATTTTTAAAAGTTAGTAATTCTGCATTCATAGATTTTCTAAAAATTTCTTGCTTCGTCTGGGAATCGAACCGACTAAAATGTCAAAAAAAATATCATCCTGTTTTTTTGATGCCAATCGAAAGAATAGCTAAGAAATAATAACTCTGCTTAAGTAACATAGTATTTTAAAAGAAAGGAACAGCGTGAAATTTATCAGTTTAATCAAATTAAAAACATACATGAAGCTGTCGTAGACAATTAAGTGGGTATTTTTGTGCAAATTAAATTAATTAAATGCTCAAAATAATGATCCCTCTTGTCTGATGCAAATCGGCAATCTTGTAATGAGTCCGCTGCCTGTTGATTTTCTAATAATTGTATGGTGAACACTCAATGTAATATGGCACAATTCTGTTTGTTACTCGCCCAAGTTCTCGTATCGCTTTTTGTATAGCATATCTTTTACGTATCCCCAAAAGTCAAAATCTAGTGGTGTAAGGTCCGAGGGTCAACAGGCAGCCGACTCATTAAAAGATTGGCGATTTGTGTAAGACAAGCGGGATCACATTTTGAGCATTTAATTAATTAAATTTACACAAAAATACCCACTTAATCGAATGCGACAATTTCATTTATGTATTTAATTTTATTAAACTGATTAATTTCACGTTGTTCCTTTCTTTTAAAATACTATGTTACTAAAGCAGAGTTATTATTTTTTTGCTATTCTTTCGATTGGCATCATAAAAACAGGATGATATTTTTTTTGACATTTTGGTGGGTTCGATTCCCAGACGAAGCAAGTAATTTTTAGAAAATCTATGAATGCAGAATTACTAACTTTTAAAAATAAGATAAAGTCTTCTTTGAGCAAAATACACTATCTACGTTATTTAAGGTACTTCCCCTTCATGTCCCATAACTTTGGGACACCCTGTATATTAGGCATATTATTTGGGCATATTAGGTACTTAACAATTTAAAGTCAAAAGTTACCTAAAGAGCACAAATAAGTGTTTGTTTTGAACTGAACCGATTGTTTACGCGTCCAACTCGCACTTGACAGATTTTTTACACAAATCGAACAACTAAGGATCGAACACGTTATCCGACATGCGGTCGATCTCTAACACTTTATACGTATCTACTACGCGTACCTATTTTTTAGATTATTGCATTTCGAAAAACAAAATTTGATATGAGTTTATACTAACCGTCCTAGTAGATCTGTCACCGGAAAATAACAAAATTTCCTAGGAAATTGATAAACTTCCGTAAGATTCCAAACGAGAAACAAAAAATGATCCTACGCCCACGTTTTGCAAAAAATTATATTAATCTAACCTAACCTAAACTAATTTTACATAACAAAACCTAATCTGACCTAGGTAAATTAATTTAATATAATCTAACCTAACCTAACCTAAGTTGATAATTTTACGAAAATGCGGCCGTAAAATAATACAATTTGTTTCCCGTTTGGAATCTTACGGAAGTTTATAAATTTCCTAGAAAAATTTCGTAAATTTATAAACTTACGGATTGTGTTATTTTCCGGTGACACATATATAGGTAGTAGACACGAAGGTACTTACAAAGATTATGTGTAGAAACGTGTAATTCTAATATGAGCCTCAAAACATTTTGTATTTAAGTAATAATAGGAATATCTAAGTAACAAAACGCCAATATTAAACAATGAAGCAAGACGCCATGAGACTGAACATTTTAATGTACTAATTTATTTAGTAAGTAATTACGTACTCATTACAACTCTTTTTTAAATAATTAAATGTCCAATAATTAGCCTAATAAATCCCAAAATCTACCTGTAACACCACATTACCAGTACCACACTAGTACTACAGTTGACATATCACCTCGCTTAGTTCGTCGTTTTCTGTGATAGGTAAGTTATTTTGTACCATCGAGGAGACACTACAATACAATCAGAAAAATTTTAAAATAGGAGATGAAGCCAATAAGGTCCATTTTAGCCCTTCGAGTGGCATTCGACCTTTTCATGGCACGCCGGTAAATGGCAACCAGCCGGGCCAGCCGGCTCCCATATTTAAATTTTTCTGGGACTTCAATTTTGACCATAGTTGTAAGTTATGGACTAGGTTATATGATTTTAAGGTAGCTAAGTAAGTGAAGAGAGTGATACGAAGTCAAGTTAGAAACTGTCAATTCTGGGAGATTCGTATTTGTCTTCGCCGGTCAGTTTGCCTTCAGCTATCTGCTTCTCTCGTTCTCTCCGCATTGCCTGGAAGGTAATCGTTCAAGAGAATTAGTATAGACTATTTTTTATTCGCAGATACTAAAATGACATTGACGGTGTTCCTTGTTTACGCTATTCTAAAATAGTGTTGTGCCTCTACTACTAGTTGATACCTATCTTAGAATACAAAACCGACTATAGTGTCAAACCGATCTATCTATATTATACAAAACGCATTTACTGTTGGCTACGTATTTACTTTTGCGTTTTTGTTACTTTCGTCTATTTAGTAATCTGTGCTTTCGTCCTGTGATGCTGACGTACAGTCAGCAACTAATATATCAATGTATCTAATTAAAGTGTTAAATAATTCCACACGACCTTAACGTTGAGGCAATAAAAGCGTGTATATCTACATACTTTTTTTTTCACGTTTTGACGATGTTGACATTGTCTCGACCCTAGCGCCACCTATCGTTCAGTAGTGGAACTTCTTACATAAACGTCACCAACTGTCAAAGCGTTCTACATCGCGCTAACGAAGTTTCAAAGATCGTTAACATAAATACAACTTTTAAGTTTCAGTGGCTTTCGGTCCCAAGGCATAACATCGCATCTGCCTGGGGAGTTTTCTCTATTGAAGGCTCTCCCACAACATCTTTCAACTTGATAGCAGTGTCTTAACAGCGGGAAGTGAACGCGTTAAGATTTACATGAAAATTATAAACTACAATTATAAACTACATATAAAAATTGCCCGTGTGGTGCCGGGTTAGAATAGCACCTCCCCCTTTCTTCCCGTGGGTGTCGTAAGAGTCGACTCTGGGAAAGGGTTAGTGTATTGTGGGCGATGGGCTAGCAACCTGTCACTGCAATATCACGTTTAACCATCTGGTTACCCCGAGATTGCTAAACGTGGCACTGGATTTTTAAATTCACGTGCTCTGCCTACCCCTCCTGGGAATACATTGTACGGACAGCTGCAGAGAAAAGTAACCCCCTAGTAATGAAACATTGTATGGGCGGGGGGTTACCTTTCTCTGCAGCTGACTGTACATACATACATACATACATATATTCTCACGCCTGTATTCCCATGAGGGGTAGGCAGAGCACATGAATTCAAAA
>BHDV01070610.1:0-38270 GCA_005406045.1 Adoxophyes honmai | reverse complement strand
AGTTTACATAGGTGTGGGGCCCCATTTTTTTATTTGCCCCAGGGCCCTTGGTTACCTAGCTACGCCACTGGTGCCACGTTGAGCAAATTCAGGGTAACCAGGGTCTTAATATGTATGTATGTATATATAATCTATTAATATTGACTAGGGACTGTTGCTGGCTTACATTATTATTACATTATGTAAGATTAATAGCGCCAACAGTGCAAGCTATCGAATAACGGACATTTTCCTAGCGCCTAGTGAAAAAAATTAGCATCAATGTATTTTTTCCTTGTCGTGACTTATTATAAAGCAACAGTGGCATATCGCCACTCGTCTCGTATCACAAGATAAATAATAGGTGAGCCACCATATTTCCGATTCACGTACTAAGTTCATTTTTGTTTACAATGTAAATATTGCTATAGCAATTTGAATAGGCGTTTTTAGCATTTCTTTGAGAGTTTACTTAAACGTACATACATACATACATATTCTCACGCCTGTATTCCCAAGAGGGGTAGGCAGAGCACATGAATTCAAAAATTCAGTGCAACGTTTAGCGACTTGAGGGTAACCAGTGGTCAAACGTGATATTGTGGTGACAGGTTGCTAGCCCATCGCCCACAATACACCAACCCTTTCCCAGAGTAGACTCTTACGACTTAAACGTCTTAAAATAAAACAAGACTTGGACGCTTGCGGTGGTTCTAGCGCGTCTATACTGTACGTATACTTACATAAAATCTGCCAAACTGTTTCTTCATCGTGTGACATTCTCTAAAATCCTCAATCAGATCCCTGCATTTTCGAAAACCTCGATCAAGGCCGTAGGCTTCCAGGCAGTCGGCCATATCCATCTCCTGTTTCGCACATCTACCAAACAACTGGTGTGATATCATGCCGCCAGTTAAATCAGTCATCGGTGAGCGGAAGAATGGCGAAATAGTGCTCCCAACCATTTTGGAGAGGTCTTAATCTGTATTAATTTGTAAAATGTTTGTTATTTGTAAGTTGTCAGTTATGAATGTCAACGTCATTAACTTCTATGGAAGGAGTTTAACTACTATTACAATACTATTACATGTAAATATAGTTTCATACTAGCCAGTATTAATTAAAAGTTCAATGGAAATTAAAGTGGTGAAATAAGTCTTGATCATTACAAGTAAATTGATGTTAATGACTAGATTTAATAAATTATGATTACGAGTAGACTCAATAACACAAATATTTGAGCTAACTCGTGACCATGGTCACTGTAGCGCGGCCAAAACGTCGAGGTAAATAAAGTCATATTAAAACAGGATGTGATTAAGTCTAGCATAGTGATAAATGTGAGTAAGAATCACAAACATTAAAAAAACATTGTATTAGTTTCCTACGCCACCATGTTAAAACAGATGAATTAAATTTATGTGTGCATTTAAAACAATTGTAGTTCAATTACAACTTTATTACGCTTACATAAATAAACATTACACTGTTTGATTGGATACTTTATACAATTCTACTACGGGGAGTGTTCAGAAGCTGTCCAGTTTAGGAGTGACATATTTATTGTCTCCAACCAGTTTTCCTTCAGAAATTTGTCTCTCTCTCTCATTTCTCATAGCCTGAAACAAATATTGTATACAAAATTAATTCCTTGCTGTGCTTTACAATAAAACATGCCCATTTCGTCTGTAATGTCGTAAAAGGCGACTACGGAAATAGATTAAGGTAAATCTTTGGCTCTAGGCTAGCAGCTTGTCACTATTTCACCGCTGAACTTAAAACCTAAAAATTATGCTACAAATAGTTCTGAAAGATGAAATATTGGCTTTGTCTATGTAGTAGCATTTTGTGTGCTCTGTCTACCCCACTTGGGCTCACAGGTTTGATGTTAAAAAAAAACAACTCTATTGTACCTACATGATCATGAACGAGTATTCTATTTTGAAGAATATTTAATAAAATACACAAATAAATCACAAGTTACAGTGGCCTACCCAACGTTTGACCTAAAACTACGCTAGACTAACTGAGAAAATTGTAAGAAAGAAACAATTTCATATTGTCTTCAGCAAGAAATCAATGTCAGAGAAGACAATTTTTTTTCTACAAAAGTATGTTTCAGCAATTTTGAGGTCAGGCAGCTAATACTTACATAGAATCTTTTGAACTGTTTTGTCATCGTGTGGCACTCGTGAAACTCTTCGAACAAGGCTTTGCACTTGACCTGCCCGCGATCCATACCGTAGGCCTCCAAACAATCCATGTACCTCATCTCCTCCTTCTGGCAACGGCCCATCAACTGATGGGAGATCAAACCTCCCGTCAAGTCCGTCATAGGAGTACGTAGAAACGGTGAAACGGACATCTTCACCCCTGAAAATAATCGAAATACGAATCTCAATACAAACTTGGTTGAGGTTAGAAAATTACGTAAACAAAATATTTTGGTGTATCGGAAAAATGTGAGTGTAAATTGTTTTAATTTTTATAAAGTATCAAAGTTGTTGCGAATCCTATATTCTCAATTTACCTGTTTTTGTTCTCTATTTAAATTTTTAAAGCGAAGAGATCGAAAACAAATTCTGACAGATGTCTGAATTGTCTGACAGCTTTGATTGAAAAGTTCAAGCTGTTTGAGTGGTTGTATTAAAATCTGATTATTCATGTAAGACGAAACTGTTATATCGAGATCTTGAATACGTTGTTGTCAAAATCAGCTGTGTACTTTTACTTTTGACAGTTTTGACCAACTGTACCAAACCAATTGGACGCGGTGGCTAGTTTGCCTAGTTTCTTAAGTTTTCTGTTTCTAATAAGTAAAACTAATTAATAAAATCATAGCTAAGAAACAAGACAACGTATTTAATATTTAACAATCATGGATCAGTGGATTGGCGACAGTTTGACTAGAATTTTGAATTTTGAGGTGCCTGGTGATCTCATACAGTAAGTACCCAACCGAAAATAAACAAACTTACAAACAGATGGAAATTATTATTTGATTCTAACAAGATTTCAAATAAATACATGCATTTCGCTTAGTATTTAATGTAGAAAAATATTGTTATACACTTAATATGTTTCCAGGTACATTTTGGCAATAGAAAATGAAAATGATTTGAATGAGTATATGAGGACTTTACTGGATTTCGACAATCCACAGCACAAGAACTTCTTTTTGGAATTATCCAAAAGAAAATTTCCCAATAAAAGTAAGTCTTGTTAATGTTACAGCTGGATATTGTGTTTTGCAAAATTATTGCACAATAATATCCAATTCCATTGCAATTATGTTTTTAGTTGTTTTACAACAAAAAATATTATACCTACCTAACCTATATTCAATTTAAATTTAGTTGATTTGAGCCAAGACGATGTAATTTTCCTATCTAGGAAACTTAAGGGTTAATAAGCTTTCCTAGATGACTTTGTACATATAAGTGAAATTTTACTAGTAAATCTATACTAATATTATAAAGCTGAAGAGTTTGTTTGTTTGTTTGTTTGAACGCGCTAATCTCAGGAACTACTAGTTCGATTTGAAAAAATATTTTTGTGTTGGATAGACCATTTATCGAGGAAGGCTTTAGGGTATATAACATCACGCTGCGACTAATAGGAGCGAAGAAATATGGGAAAATGTGGGTTAAACAGGGGATATTAGTCACTATTCCACGCGGACGGAGTCGTGCGCACAGCTATACTTTAGACCGATAGGTACTTAAAAGATGGTAAACAATCTTGACATGTCTTTTTATTGAAATACACAGTCTAAAAATGAAAATCGTTACACTATACAATTCAATTATGAAAGTATATGATTTTTTTATACTTCGAACTGTGGCCTCTCAAGCAGAGGGTCGTGGGTTCAAACCCCGGGCTCGCACCTCTGAATTTTTCGGAATTTATGTGCGATAACTATCGCCCAAGCCCTTTCATACTGAGAGGAGGCCTGTGCCCTGCAGTGGGACGTATATAGGCTGATGATGATGATGATGATAAATTGTAAAATGTAAAGATTTTGATTTATAAAGTCTATGTTTAAATAAAAAGACACGTTAAGATTGTTTACCATCTTTTAAGTACCTATCGGTCTATAGTGTAGTATTTGTATTATTTATATTAACTACCTACTATTACATATTGTACCTGTGCGGATCAGACTAGAACACCTCTCCTATTTCTTCAGTGGATGTCATAGGAGGTGACAGAATAATGGCTTAGAGTATATTTTAGGTGACAAGCTAGCAACTTGTCACTATCCCTCCCCCTCTGGAGATTATGTAACACCTGAGGGTGAAATTTATTAGAAATAAAAAAATTATCTGTGGTAATTTTTTGAGTTGAAGACATAACCTTTTAATGTAGGTGGAGCTGTCCCCAAACACCAAAAGAAGAAGATATCAAAGAACAAGCAGCAACAAGACTTTGTCAGCACGGAACCTGTGAAGCAAGCTGAGCCGGTCCAAACCGAAGAGAACAAGTCCAAGAAAAAGACTAAATATGTAAACCTCTACTCACAGGAGGGCAAAAATGCTCAAGTTGTTCTGATAAAAGGTGAGCTTTGCTTGGTGAGGGTTAGCAGAAAATATTATCTACTAGCTTTCCGCCCGCGGCTCCGCCCGCGTGGAACTCGGTTATATTGCGGTATAAAGCACAACTATAAGAAAACTTCTCGTTTCAAACGACACACGGCGCCATCGATCTATCATCGATCGGTTATCGATTGATATTGATCTATCGTCGATCGATATCGATCTATCAAGCAAACTATATTTTTGTTTTCCCTCGGGAACATCAATTTTTTCCGGGATAAAAAGTAGCCTATGTCACTCTCCGTGCCCTAAACTATCTCTACCTAAAAAATCACGTCAATCCATCGCTCCGTTTAGCCGTGAAAGACGGACAAACACACTTTCACATTTATGCTTACATTTACGCTTTGCTTGGTGAGGGTTAGCAGAAAATATTATCTATTATTAAACATAAGTGTTTCACATGGATGTAACTCTGATTTAAATATACTATAGAATTACAACACACTAGAAACCTCTAAAATTATCTGTCTTTCTCTATTATTTTATGCGTATACTATATATATAAACCTTTCTCTCGATTCACTGTCTATAAAAAAGAACTCATCAAAATCTGCTGTGTAGTTTTAAAGATCTAAGCATACATAGGGATAGGCAGCAGGAATATTTTAGGCAATAGGCGGGCAAAATTATTTTACCGCTCTTATCAAACTTGGTACCTAAAAAAAAAAGTTAAAAAAAAAACTTTTAAGTAAAACGGTTTTATTTTAGTCTAATCAATGTATATAAAACCGTTTTACTTAAAAGTTTTTTTTTTAACTTTTTTTTCGAGTTTTTAGTTTTTTTTATTTATTTATATAGTGCACTGTATTCTCCTTGCAAAGACCTTTCAATTGATACCCATATTGATGGGGTTGATAAGAATTAGGTCATCCGCCATTTTGTAGCGGCGGCCATTTTGAATTTACAATGACAATGAATATACATTGTTGTATTGTCACCACAACTAAAAGCGCATACCGAATTTTAGATCAATCAGTTGACGGAAAGAGGGTGAAATTTCAATTTCTAAATTTGAACCAATAAAGACCAAAGAATAAAGAAGGAATAAAGATTAAAGACTAAAACAAACAGGGTAAGCTAAGTAAAACCGTTTAATTATGCAAAGTGACTACGAATCGTGAATCGCTCTTGTCTTTGTCTGTGTATTATGATGATGAAGTTCTATGGTCGATCAGGAATGATTTGGTTCAATAGTAACAATTGAACTGTTTAATGCACAGGCCGGCACCGATGCGACTGCCAGGCGTCGAAGCACGAGCTGATCAACAACTGCCTGCAGTGCGGCCGTGTCGTCTGCAAGCAGGAGGGTTCCGGGCCCTGCCTCTTCTGCGGCAACTTGGTAATTTATGAATGCAGACCTCCATATCGACATTTGAATGGCGAAGTGGGAAAAGTGTCATTAGGATAGTGAGTTAAATACAGTGCCCAGAATCGATTAAGAAGAGATAAAGTTGGGAGTTATACAACAACCGACTTCGTTGGCGCCGGACCATTTTGACAGTTGATTATGTAGATGACGTTTGTACCAGAAGTTCTACTCGGGGTACATTCCACCTGGGGTCCACAACGCCCTCGCCCACGACCGCAGAATCTACCATTCCACTTGGGAAAAAACGCCGCGGGCGTTGTGGGCGAGTGTTTCAAGTGGAACGCAAAATTTGAGCGCCGTGGGCTTCCAATATGGCGGCATAGAGAAAACGTGCAGGTTTTTGGGTTGTTAGTAAATATTTAGCATGGATTGGAGCAAAATTTAATTAAACAGGGATTCCCGTTAATTTATGGTAGCATTTTTCGCAATACGAATGAGATTCGGTAAATTCATCGAAATCTGATGACATGTGTCACGTGACAGGTGACGTTTAAGTGAAAGCCCACGCCGACCCACCTACATTTTGCGGGCGTTGTGGGCGCGACGTGGTCGCGAGCAATGACGTCATCTGTCACATCTGTGACGTCAAACGATTCGCTCGCAACGACCACGGGCGCCAACCGGAACGCTAAAGTGGGCGATACAATCGTTGTGGGCGCCTACCGGAACGCACCCTCGATGGTAGGTGGGGCTAGAACGCCACATGTGTAACATTTTAAAATAGCCAAGTTTTCAAAACAGCCGTTATTATCAATTGCTGGTAGATACAAATTACCAATAAAAAATGTATTAATATCTTGTAAATCAAGCAAGTCAAGGGTCTTTTAAGGGCAATTCGGTCGAGGCCACCCGCGAAGAAGGAATGTTCTAAAGAGAGGCCAAATTAGGAGTACCCGAAAACGTCGAGCGTAAGACGAGAGTGATGAATGTGAGTGAAGCGAGAGAAGTATCTCAGAATAGGAGGAAATGACGCTCTGTTGTCTCTGCCTACCCTCAGAGAACAGGGAGTGACGTTTATGTAATATCTTCCAGGTGTGTACTCCAGGCGAGCAGAAGGAGATAAACGCGAAGACCAAAGCCAGCGCGCGGCTGATGGAGAGCCTGTTGGAGCGAGACAGGCCGCGCGGCTGGGAGGCCGCCCTGCTGCACAGGAACCGCCTGCTGGAGTACGACAGGACCAGGTAGGTACCCCCTGACAGGACGCTTATTACGAGATAAGGGCCTATGATAGCTGACGAGGATTATCTGTAACGAACGCCCGTCTAATAAAAATCCGGCCAAGTGCGAGTCGGACTCACGCACTGAGGGTTCCGTACAACGCCATCTAGTGACAGATTGTCGAACTAATGATAATTTTTAATTTTTAACCGACTTCAAAAAGGAGGAGGTTCTCAATTCGACCTAATTTTTTTTTTTTTTTTTTTTTTTTTTTTTTTTTTTTTTTTTTTTTTTTTTTTTGTGTGTATGTTACTCGATAACTCGAAAACCCGTGGACCGATTTTCAAATTTTTTTTTTAATCGATAGGGTATAACTCGAAATTGGTCCCATTTGCACGACACCAGGATCTGATGGTGGAATCTTAGAGAAATCGAGGGAACTCTTCAAATTTTATATGGAGATGTACGGCGTTTTCGGTAATTTGTTGATGAAGTCAAGATTTTACATTCAGTAAACAGAATACTTTCAAAATATTGCTAACTATCAGCGAAACGACACTCTGACGTCAAACTTACTGATAGGGTGCGTAATAGCGTGATTAGAGAGAAGTGTGGTCTGAAAGAGAGTATTGTAACAAGGGTAGAGAAAGGTATGCTGCGTTGGTTTGGGCATGTGGAGAGAATGGATGAAGCAAGGGTATGTAAGCAAATTTACAAGGGAAGTGTGTTAGGGCAAGTCGGTCGAGGGCGCCCTCGTAGAACGTATATCGACCAGATCGGCGATGTGCTAAAGGGAGGCCAAATTAAGAGTACCCGAAACCGTCGAGCGTGTATGACGAGAGTGATGAATGTTAGTGAAGCGAAAGAGGTATGTCAGAATAGAAGCGAGTGGCGGTCTGTTGTCTCTGCCTACCCCGCAGGGAATAAGGCGTGACGGTTATGTATGTATGTATGTATATTGCTAACTAGTTGTGCCCGCGACTCCGTCCGCGTGGAATAGTGACAAATTTCCCCCGTTTTTCCTACATTTTCCACTGTTTCTTCGGTCCTATTGGTCGCAGCGTGATGTTATATAGCTTAAAGCCTTCCTTGATAAATGGTCTATCCAACACAAAAAATATTTTTCAATTCGCACCAGTAGTTTCTGAGATTAGCGCGTTCAAACAAACAAACAAACTCTTCAGCTTTATTATATTAGTATAGATTTGAAGTCGGTTTTTTTTTGTTTAAAATTATATTTATTAAAAAAAAGTACTTGGTAGATTTTGTTCAAACCAATTTTCGTTGATAGTTTTTATGGTAATGTAACATCATATACTTTTTTAGATTTATCACTCTTTTATTTTAGAAGTTAGAGGGGACACAACTTTTTCAACTTTGGAAGCATCTGTCGCGCAAACTGTTCACTTTAGAAAAGTATGATGTTAGAAACCCCAAAATCATTTTTGAAGAGCTATCCAGAAACCCCACACGTATGGGTTTGATGAAAAAAATTTTTTTTGAGTTTCAGTTCCATGTACCTTAAAAAAATATTGCTTTTTTTTAAAAAAAATTGTGTCACAATCTTAATGCGGTAAACAGAACACATCTACTCACCAAGTTCTATTGGTATAGTTCTCATAGTTTCAGAAAAAACTGGCTGTTACATACGGACGGACGGACAGACAGACAGACATGACGAATCTATAAGGTTTCCGTTTTTTTGTCATTTGGCTACGGAGCCCTAAAAACTATGAACGTTGCTAACAGGCGCGGGCGCGTGCGACGGACTGTAGCGCCCTAACGCCACCTATCGGCGAATAACCGAACTACTTACTGCAAACGTCCATAGTTTACCCAAATATCTCAACAATCTTCAACCACATGTTCTAAATAAAGCCCAAATTAGGAGTACCCGAAACCGACGAGCGTGTATGACGAGAGTGAAGCGAGAGAAGTATCAGAATAGATGCGAATGGCGCTCTGTTGTCTCTGCCTACCCCGCAGGGAATAAGGCGTGACGGTGGTGTATGTATGTATGTATCTTCAAATTCTTCAACCACTTCGTTTTTTTTCTAGCGAGCGTCGTACGCGCGTGACGGACGACGACAGCGACTACTTCAACGCGGGCAGCGTGTGGCTGAGTGCGAGCGAGAAGGAGAAGCTCGGCCGCTACCAGCAGTCGCTGCACGACAAGAAGCACGCGTCGCGGCTGCACAAGAAGATGACCTTTGACTTCGCGGGTGAGGGACGAATTAAAAAATAACTGGACTTGCGTTTAGGATTTCTGCAGGCTAAAAATTGAAACTAAAATTGCGGGAGTTTTTCAGCTTTTACGTTTTATAAGTTACTAGCTGAGCCCGCGACTCCCCGTTCGCGTGGAATAGTGACCTTCGGCAATTTCCCCCGTTTTTTACACATTTTCCAGTGTTCCTTCGCTCCCATTAGTTGTAGCATGATGTTATATAGCTTAAAGCCTTCCTCAATAAATGGTCTATCCAACACAAAAATATTTTTTCAATTCGAACCAAGTAGTTCCTGAGATTAGCGCGTTCAAACAAACAAACATTATTAGTATAGATTTAGAACTGTTCTTGGATTTCAAATCATCATGTTTGAGTACATTTATAGTTCGATGGCATAGCCCCAATCTTATCAATCCTCTATCTATGCATCTATTTTCTCAATCTTTCTATCTATCCTGTCAATCGCGCGAAGGTTAACTGACAGAGATCTCCACGGGGATAAGTTCGCCTTTGTACACGCTGTCGCTGTTATCCTGTAACTTGTTTTATGTGCAATAAAGAGTTATACAATTTTTAACCAGATTTTTGTCGCCAGCTATAGTAGATTTGTTTAGGTAGTTAAAACAATGTAAACAATTTTGACATGTCTTTTTATTGAAATACACAGTCTAAAAATGAAAATCGTTACACTATACAATTCAATTATGAAAGTAAATGATTTTTTCATACCTAAATTGTAAGATGTAAAGATTTCGATTTATAAAGTGTACGTTTAAATAAAAAGACACCTCAAGATTGTTTATATTGTTTTAACTACCTAAACAAATCTACTATAAGTAACCAATTCATATTTCACTACCATCACCAGGCCGTCAGATAGTCGAAGACAACACGATAGAGCACGAAGTAGACGAGGAGAAGATAAGAGAGATCACCGGCGGAGGCAGCGGTAGCGTTATGCTGCAGTCGGCGCTGCAGGTCGGGGTGCCGACTGACCGCGACGTGGCTCCGGGGGTCAACGCCCCGCTGCTGCAGGTACTGTGACAGAACGACTAAATACAGACCTATATCGAAATAGATGACTCAAGTGTACTTCGCATGCCAAAAGTGAGAGCAATGCTCTTCCTTTGACGCGAAATCATTTAGTTTTCTACCACTTAGATTAGATTTAACTGCCTAAAGACAGGACAACTTGAATAAGGCGGCGTCACCTTTGCATCGGTTTCACTCGGACTGTCAATTCCCATCACTAAAGCGCTCATGTGACGTTACAGTGGGTAGAGAAAAAGTTGTACGCTTGGTTTTCATACAAATGCAGGAACTCGCGGTATCTATTTCGATTTAAGTCTGTGTGCTAAAGGCTGGTCGCGGAGCACAGCGCAATAGGGTTTTTGAACATTTTTCAAATATACTTTTAATAAATTCTTCATTATGTAATAAACACGATATATTAGTATTTCCGGATTCTTGTCTGTATTAACAAAGAAAATAAATATTAAAGTTCAAATTCTCAAACTCACGCCAAAAACGGTGTTTGACGTCAAATGCAAGTAAACAAAGGCACCCCACAAAGAAGCTATCAAAATTGTCATGTCAAATTATCAATGTCCACTTTGACCACAGATACCTTTCATGGTATGTGACGTCATCAATCAATCGCAAGCGTTTCAGTCACAGATCCATTATTAACGAATATTAGAAATTAATAGAACAAAATACTCTAAAAATGCATAATATTTTGAACAAAAGAAAGTGAAATATGTTTAATTTTCCTATAATCTGTTAGGATGGCCACAAATCATAGTTTATTTTTACTGTTGTCAAAGACTCTATTCGAGCCTTGACCCGCTACCATGGAGAACAGACTCACTACAGTATTAATGTCATTTTGGCCGTTCGGAGACGATTCCGCCAAACCATCGAGGCGATCGCTGTGCTCTTATTGGCCGCCCAAGATCGCGCGTAACGCTAGTGCCTTTTTTCTCTACGGTTATTGGCTCTGTACAGTTTCTGTGACAGTGACGTTAATAAGTGACAAAACAATTTTTTGCGAGCCTGGGTGGCCAACATTGTTTCTCTAGTGGGTCTGCCCTCTATCTATCTCTGTCGCACGCGTGTGGACGAGGAAAGATTCGGGAGATCCTCTCCGTGTGGTGTCGGGTTTAGAATAACACCTCTCCTTTTTTCCCTGGATGTCGTAAGAGGCGTCTAAGGACTTAAGGTACATTTTAGACGACACCTGTCACCTGTCAACTCGAAACCTAAAAAAATATGCTAAAAGTTACCACGAAACGAGAAACAGTCATGGTTTTGTCTGTGTAACTTTTCGTATACTCTGCCTACGCCATTTGCGAATAATGGTATGATGGATGTATAACAAATGTGACGCTTTTGCCCACAGTTCGACGAGTCGGTCCCAAGGCAGGGGTACGCAACGGCCGCGAAGACGTCAGGGCTGGCCAACCGAGTACAGGATGCTGAGCTGCAAGAGATGAGCGACGCGGGCCGCTGCCTCTCCATGCACCAGCCCTGGGCCTCGCTGCTTGTTGAGGGCATTAAGATGTGAGTACTTATCCCTTTCATCATCATTATCATCATCATCATCATCATCATCATCATCATCATCATCATCATCATCATCAGCCTATATACGTCCCACAGCAGGGCACAGGCCTCCTCTCAGTATGAGAGGGCTAGGGCTATAGTTCCCACGCGGGCCCAGTGCGGATTGGGAACTTCACACACAACGTTGAACTACTTCGTCGCTGTGTGTAGGTTTCCTCACGATGTTTTCCTTCACCGAATAGCTCGTGATAAATATCAAATTCGATATCGCACATAAATTCCGAAAAATTCAGAGGTGCGAGCCCGGGGTTTGAACCCATGACCCTCTGCTTGAGAGGCCACATGTCGAACCGCTGGGCTATCCCTTTCAGATATGGGCAATACCATAGACTTATATCGAAATAGATAGCGCGAATTCCAGCATTTGTATAAAAACCAAGCGTGCCACTTTTTCTCTACCTACTGTAACATCACATGAGCGGTTTAGTGATGGGAATTGACAGTCCGAGTGAAACAGATTCAAGGGTGACGCCGCCTTATTCAAGTTGTCCTGTCACTAGCCTAAACCTAATCTAAGTGGTTCAAAACTAAATAAAATCGCGCCAAAGGAAGAGCATTGCTCTCCCTTTTGGCTCCCTTTTGGCACGCGAAGTACATACACTTGAGTCATCTATTTCGACATAAGTCTGTGGTCAATACAGTTGTCCGGTTTTTAACACATTCACGACCAAGCCTAAAATCAAGTACCTAATCTGCGCGGAAGCGAGTAGTCTATAGCTAGTACTGCATGAACTCTGCTACCGGTTTCTTGGCATCTCGCGAACGTTATGAAGAGCCCTTGGTTCTGAATTTGGGGTCACTATCACTATATCACAAAAATGAAACAGATTTTAAGTGAAAATAAATGACAGTGTATCAACTTGTAGCATATTTTTTAGTGATTTTATTTATCTACATCTACAATTCTATATTGATTATAAGGAAAGATTCGAATGTTTGGAGCATATAAACTCAAAACTACTGGGCCGATGCTATTCTTTCCGTTGGTACGATATATTAAACTTAAAGCTGTAGGCTTTTGTAATTAGAAAAAAGTTACGCCAACTAAAACTTCAAGAATTTAACATAGAACGTAAAAAAATACCATGAGATGTCGATAACTATTATGAAACAAAAAATGTTCTACAATATTAAAGAACACAAAAGTCTGCAATAGAATATGTGTATCTGGGCCCGCGTGGGAACTATCGCCCAAGCCCTCTCATACTGAGAGGAGGCCTGTGCCCTGCAGCGGGACGTATATAGGCTGATGATGATGATCTAATGTTAACCATTTTAACGATGTCTAGACGATTTACATTTAAAAACTTATTACCTATAGATTGCACGTTTTAGTTCTCAGTAACTTCTAAAAAAACTAAAAATCTTAGAAGTTTATGGCAAAAAGTTTATGGCAAAAAGTTTATTGACATGCGACAGCATATGGAAAGGAAACTGTTGCCTAATCCTTCAAAAGTCATTATTCATAATAATGACAAGGCAATGAGAAAGCCTCGGGTAAGTAATGTAACAAGTAAACTCAAAAACTAATATGGTCAATTGTATTGGCAAGGTTTATAATCACTAATCAGACCTCGGACAGGTTGAGCTGTTTTAAGAGTTTGCATAATATGGACATACCTATGAGAAACTTGGCTAGCGGCAGCAGAATATTACGAAAAATATTTTGACGAAATAAAAGTACTAAAGTAGTCATATGGGCATTAAGATCGTCAGAAGCAATGTCGAAAAGAGTGGCGAAAAGAAAAAGATGAACTGAAAATTTGCGAAATAATCTAAAATATATTCATCGATGTTTTTTCAACATCAACCCTGTTGTTCAAAACTATCCTTGCACCGAACGAAGACCTAAATAGCAATGCGGTATGCTAGACTAAAATTTTCAAGGTTTTTTAAAACCAGCCACTCAGACAGCGACAGTGCCCCACGCCCCTCCCCGAAGGGAGCGGTGAACGATCATCGATGGCTGGTGACACAAGCCACCGCCGGCCTCACGCTCAGGGCACCGCGCCACGCCTCATCAACGTGGATGGTGTTGGCTCACATATTGTGATTGCCTAGTGAAGAGCTTACTATAGAAATGATCCTATGAAGTAAGGTCTTAATGAAACTTGGGCCGAGCGAAGAGGGTCGTTATTCTGGGAAAAATCTTAACAGCGCGATGTAGGATGAGTATGGGCACGGTACAGTGACATCTAACGGGGAACTCGGCAGCTTGCGAGTCGGGCTCGAGCGGGCCGCGTGGTATTTTGTGAGGTTATCTTGTTTATCAACACAAGGTGACGCATTTATGCGCAAGGTCGATCCGGTTTTAGACCAAAGATTATTATGCAGTAGGGTTTCATTCCATATGTCACTTGACCCATTTTACGTGGATACACGATGCTATTAATAGTTATTGTGGTATTTTATAAAGGGATCAAATTATTAATACATCCTAAGAGCTGTGGGATGAGATTAATACAGCTTGTTTGCGTTGAATTAATAAGTTTAGTTGTTTTGTTTAAATCTTATAGATAGGAAAGTAGTTTGGTGTATAAAAACATGCATTCAATAATTATCTTCTCTGCACGTGGTGATTTGTTCTGAGATCACAACACAAATTATAATCTTTACTTGCTAGAAAATATTTCACTTAATTCGTTTATTAATTATTATTTTTTAACAATAAAATTGTTGGTCTCATAAAATGTCCACGTTCAGTCATTTGTGAAGAATCAATAAATTAAGGTTTATAACATTTTTTAAATTTTAAGGTTGAGTATGTTCGATTTAACTAATTGTTTTTTCACACATGAATAGATTCTGTATCCCCTGAATTTGGATATAGAATTACGCCTCTCCATTTCATCCGTGCATGTATGAGACTACTAAGGATTTAGGTTAAGGTATACTTAGCGCCAGGCTAGCAAACTGCCATTAATACCTTTTCTATCTAATTTTAAACCTAAACTCGTGCTAAAAGTAGCTATGAAGGTGTAATAATCACCATTTTTAGTATGCACCGTTTCGTGTACTCTGCCTACCATTTGGTAATACAGCCACGAAGGTATGTAATAAAGTTATTGGGATAGGTAAGACCGGATCCGCGTAAGATAGGAAGTTTTCAAATTACTAATAAACAACAAAATACTTTAACGCCAATTACAAAATTAAATGTATACTAATATCATAAAGCTGAAGAGTTTGTTTGTTTGTTTGTTTGTTTGTTTGAATGCGCTAATCTCAGGAACTACTGGATCGAATTGAAAAAATCTTTTTGTGTTGGATAGACCATTTATCGAGGAAGGTTTTTGGCTATATAATATCACGCTATGACTAATAGGAGCGAAGAACACTGGAAAATGTGGAAAAAACGGGGGAAATTGCCGAAGGCCACTATTCCACGCGAACGGGGTCGCGGGCACAGCTAGTTACTAATAAACAGGGCCCGTAATCTTCATGCCGTTGACGCAAAATTGACGTCACGCTCCTTAAAGGGTGATCCCAAATAGTTTGATTGTAAATTATTAATCATTAGTCGTCAAACATTTTAATCGTGTACAAATGAATGGAATAAATAATACCTACTTGATACGTGAAACGTAAATAAAACTGCATGAAAGTTAGGAGCCCTGCTAATAAACAACATAATACTTTAACGCCAATTACAAAATTAAATACTCCATATAGTTTCCTCCACGTGCTCAGTCACTGTTGCAAAACAATAGGACGCGCCGAAAGGTTAAAAATATCCCGATGCCACAAAGTCCCATTTTAAAGGAATTTGCATTTTATATTAATGACACTGAAGTTTCAAATTCAGACGATTAAAATTTGACGCTGGGCGGCAGGGTATAAAAATGTCACGTGTTCTCGTGTGCCTTAAAAGGGTTAAAAAAGTAAAAATAAGATTTTGTATTATATTTAGAACGCAGGAGAATATTAGAGACTGCTATTCAGTCACTGCCATGAGCAGTGATCGCAAGAATAAAACGCAGCGTCTCAGAAAGGTATAAGAAACTGCTATTCACAGTCACTGCCGTGAGCCGTGATCGTAACTTTAGGACGCAGCGTCTCAGAAGGGTATAAGAAACTGATATTCACAGTCATTGCCATGAGCAATGATCGCGAGTTTAGAACGCAGCGTCTCAGGAGGGTATAAGAAACTGCTATTCACAGTCATTGCAGTGATCGTAAGTTTAGATTTAGATAGTAGCGTCTCAGGAGGGTATAGGAAACTGCTATTCATAAACTAATCTAACAAAAACTTAAAAATTACTATAGCAGTGGCTACACCACGTGAAATAGTAATGGTTTGGTCTATGTAGCAGCGTTTCGTTTGCTCTGCCTACCCTGTTTGGGAATACAGGTGTGACGTATGCGTGTATGTACTATTCATAACGGCGCGTCATGTACCTGATGATGGTGAAGCAACATAATGTAATGAGTAATTCTGTATATTGATATTTGGTCTAAAACAGGTTCGACCTTGCACAAAAATGGGTCACCTTGAGTTGTTAAACAAGATATTCTCACAAAACACCATGCGGCCCTTCGCAAGCTGCCGGGTTCCCCGTTAGATGTCACTGTACCGCGCCCATACCCATCCTACATCGCGCTGTTAAGATTTTTCTCAGAATAACGACCCTCTTCGCTCGGCCCAAATTTCACTAAGACCTTACTTCATAGGATCATTTCTATAGTAAGCTCTTCACTAGGCAATCACAATATGTGAGCCAACACCATCCACGTTGATGAGGCGTGGCGCGGTGCCCTGAGCGTGAGGCCGGCGGTGGCTTGTGTCACCAGCCATCGATGATCGTTCACCTCTCCCGTAGGGGAGGGGCGTGGGGCACTGTCGCTGTCTGAGTGGCTGGTTTTTTTAACTTTATTAAAACTTTAAAATCTAGGTCTAGCATGTCATACAGCTATTGAAGTTTTCGGTGCAAGGATAACTTCGAACTACGGATGATCGATATTGAAAAAACATCCATAGCTGAACTTCGATATTTATCGAGCATTAAACATCGATAAAATTATGTACATTATTTCGTAAATGTTCAGTTCTTTTTCTTTTCGATACTCTTATCGATATTGCATCTGATCTGACGATCTCAACGCCCACAGGATTACTTTTATTTCGTACAAATATTTTTCGTAATATGCTACTGCCGCTAGCCAAGTTCCCTATAGGTATGTCCATATCATGCAAACTACTTTTTTTAACCCAAATTATACTTGAAAATCTAAATTAGCTCATAGTAAATCAAGCTGTAACCGTGCATTTCAAGGACTTTGGATCCCACCCCACTTTTTTTTTACCATCAGTTCGGTTGGATTTTTAAGTTTACTTGTTGTCTTACCCGAGCGAAGGATTTCTCACCATTGCTTTGTCGTTATTTATTAATTATGACTTATGATTATGCAACAATTTCCATATGCCGTCGCATTCTTCAACTTTTAAGATTTTTTTGTTTACCTGCTAAGCCCAAAGTATCTAAAAGGCGCAATTTAATAAATTTTTGAATGATAATCGTTAAAATGTTTACTTATTATTATATGTACCATCGAACCAATTGATTACTGACCCACCATAGAACCTATTCACAGTGAACGTCATAGTAACATTGCATTGATTGACAAAGGAAATGTTTAAGACGTTTATTGTGACAACGTTCTGCGGTGGGTCAGGAATCAGTTGGTTCGATAGTACATATTCTATTGCGGACTTTTGTGTTCTTTAACATTGGAATATTTTTTTATTATCTAACTTATCATGATCTCATGATATTTTTTAACATTCCGTGTTAAATTATTGAAGTTTTGGCGTAACTTTTTTTCTAATTGAAAGACTACTGCTTTAAGTTTAATATATAGCGTGCCAACGTGCACAATTTATTTGCTCCAAACATTCCAATCTTTCCTTATAATAGTTATAAAGTTATAATCAAAGTAGAATTGTAGATGCAGACAAATAAAATCACTAAAAAATATTCTACAAGTTGATACAACGTAATATCACTTAAAATCTGTTTCATTAACTTGTTAGCCTGAAATTTTAAAACTATTTTCTGTTCTATATCAGGCTAAACCAGTCGATTACAATTATTATACACTACTAAGGGCTCGCCAATTAGATTAGCTCGGGGTCCATTTTAAGAAATGAAATGACATTCGCGGTCTAGCTGCTGTCTTCTATCGCTAAAGAGATATAGGCGTCAGAAATTATATCCGGAAATATTTTTTATTTACTTCTTAAGTCACAGAGTAAATTATGATTATAATAAGGAATGTTTCAAATCATTAAACTCTGCAAGCGAATCACACTTTTCTTGTGTTCTATGACCTCTGTTCAACCTATCTTTGTTTCTCCAGGCACGAGGGTCGGACCTGGTACACGAGCCACCGGGGCCGGCTCTGGATCGCGTCGACGGTCAAGCCCCCCGACCAGGACGTGGTCCGGGCCTTGGAGAACCAGTACCGCGTTTTGTATCCAGGTAAATCGATTTTTAAGGTGCAGTGTCTTGATATGACGATAGATAGCGGTAGTGGGCCACTATTTGGTGTTATTATTTTTTACTATACATACATACAGTCACGCCTATGTTTCCAAATAAAGAGGTAGGCAGAGCGCACGATACGTGACATAGACAAAACCATGATTTTGACTATATCACGCTTCGTAGCCACTTGTAGCATAATTTTAGGTTTGAAAAGAGATGAAAGATAATGTGTATTAGCGAATGGTTCTAACGCCGTATAACCGGCTTAAAATAATAGCGGGGCTTAAAGAATGGAAGGTATTCAATGCTTTTGGTTTTCTTTTGGTGATTCAATTTAATAAAAATTAGTAAATAGTTCCCTGGTGAATAGCTAGATGGCATCAGTGTGTACTTAATTTACTTATACCAGCCAACGGTTCCATTAGTTGGTTTTAAATATAAAAAGTATGTAAACGGCTCAAAATTATAGCGAACCTTAAAAACTCAAGCAGAATGAGCGTAATTAATGGTTCTATTTTAAGAAACAAACAGTTGGTGTGTATTGATTTAGTTGAGTTCATAATCGATATAGTTTCCTAGTGAACGGCTAGATGGCGTTAGTATGCGCTTAATTTACTAATATCTGCCAACGATTACGATTAGATTTTTAATGCAAAAAAGCATTTTTTGTTGAAAATAATGATTACGTTTATTAATTGACATGTTTTTAGAATTGCTATTGTTTTTTTGCAGATAAACAATTCAAGTTCCCGTCCTTTTATCCCACTGGCTGCCTGCTAGGGTGTGTCAATGTAGACGACTGCCTCAACCAAGAAGATTATGATAAAAAGTAAGTGTTTGTTATTCGAATAATGCGAACTATTTACCCCCTTAGTTTTATAAATATCATCCAAATTTATTAATTCTGTTTTAATATTGATTACGTTTGTTACATGATGTTTTAGAAAATGTTGCCTTAGTGGCTTATGTAGAAAAGTTTACTATTTTTGTGGGACAGAAAAAAAATATTACTAATATAAATTTAAATAATAATTTTTTTGTTTATAATGTCATTCTGCTTTTTCCAGATATCCGGACGGTGAGAGTGACAGTCCATACGTGTTCATTTGTTCGAACCCTGTCAGTTTGAGGCTCCGTTTCCCTGTCAAAGGGCAGCACAAGATTTGTAAGTAATTTCTAGTACTATTTTTAAATTCTGAAGTGAAAATTGAAAACGCGTACCAGAGTTAGTTCATCTTTGCGTCGCTAGATGGCGCTAGTGTCGTCGTACCTTTTGTGAAAAAAGTAAAACTACACGTTTTTTTGTACTATAGGTCGATTTGTGACATAGAGGATAGAACCTATAGAGAAACAATGTTCGCAACCCCGGTCCGCAAATGTTTGTTTATTTCAATATACTAACGTGTAGTGTCACTGTCACAGAAACTGTATGGAGCCAACAACAGATCTGCATGCAACTCCTCATATTTCTAGATGTAAATTAATATACTTGCGTAATGACGTACTGTTCCATTCGTTGGTGTGGTAAAAACGGCAAAAATTCAAATTTGAAAACAGACGATGTTACATTTAACCGGTAATTAACAGTAAACATGCATTTTTCAATTTATATTCATTTTAGTGCAGCTCAAGTTAACTGGTCATTCAAAATGACACATAATTATGCATCTCACTTTCACCTAGGTGTCATCCCATTACTTCATCTCATTCTTTCAATACACAGTGTAACTAGAGTTGCGCTCTTAATAATCAAATGACGTATCGATATTTATAAGTATTTCGTATTTTACGGTGCCGAATTAAATAAATGTTAACGTAACATAAAATCACGCCTTTGTTCCCAAATGGGGTAGGCAAAACACACGAAACGTGAAATAGACATATCCATGATTATGACTATTTCATGCTTCGCAGCCATTTTTAGCATCATTTTGGGCCAATCAATCAATCAAATCAATTTTCGAGGTTCGTGTTGAGGGGCCGAAGTCTTCCACTGCTAACAATTACAGTCCAGTGTCTCCGCGGGTTTTATTTAGAAAAAAACTGCTTTTTTGTATTTTTCAATAACAATCATTTTTGTAAAGTTTTGATTGTATTCACTTAAATTAAATTAGCTGTAATCCGCTGTGATTGAAAGTAGGTTTATTTTAGATTCATTTAACGAAACTGTTCACTGTTTACAGTAGGTAACCTTGATAAAAAATTTCGTATTTTTTAATTTTTTGACAGTTTTATTTTATTATCTCGGTCCAGATTAGCATTTTTTTTTCAATAAACCAAAAGATGACTGCATTGGTAAGGAATTAAATTTGTTGGTGAATTTTATAATCTTTTATTTTAAAAGTGGTTTACATTTCATTTATAATTGTACCTACAAGAGCGATATTAATATTGAACGATGAGTGCGAAGACAGAGAGGTGAGCTTGTTTTAAAAATTGCGTTCCAGGACAATTAGTAAAAAATTACTATTATCGATATCGATATTATTGATACATTTGTAAACTTGCCCAACTCTAGTTTGGCGCGCGATCTTGGGCCGGCCAATAAGAGCACAGCGAGGTCTTCAATTGTTTTGCGGAATAATTTCCGAACAACCAAGATGACATTAGTACTCTATAGGTTATATCCTCAATGATTTGTGAATATTGGAACGAAAGAAAAATATGGATACGATTGGGTTGAATGGGTGAATGATAATATGAATCGAAATAATAATATATCTGCCCCCACCCTATTGATTCTGATTTTTTGTATAAAGTGCCTACTACGTATTTAGTTAGTAAATCCTTTTATATTAAAAAATAAGGGCGGGAGAATTGAGTGATTGTTTTTGCCAGTGAGCGTGTTATATTTAGCTTTTTCTGGTACCATCAGGATGTTTTGTATTTGTTTACAAAATATTAGCCAGCCTCTGTGTGAAACACGAGTGATATAAATTTCGTTCGTTCATTTTGCGTCAGTTCTTATCTATAGATCAGTACAAAATTTGTGTACATATATTAGAAAGATGATATATTTTTTTTTTTTCAGATACTTTGGACAAAACTATACACTACGCTGCTATGAAAAGCATTCAGAAGCAGGCGAAAATGCAAGCGGAAGAAGCGAACGCCGGCTAGCGTTAGTATTTCTCATGTAACATTCAAATAAAGACGATGCATTGTTATGGAAATCATTTATTTACAATTCTAAAAACTAACAGTAATAAAATTATTATAACAAGTATACAACACACAGTGCAGCTGCACACGCACACACGCAAACACACATCGTAACAGTCTGTTTATGTAATTAAGAGTAAATGGCTGAGACCGTTCCACGAGACACTTTTTTCTAACTTCAAATTTATACTCGTATGAAAACTTACGTAAGTTTACATTACGACACTCGGTCGACTAATTCTAATTTGTTCATTCCACGCGTTCGCAGTATAACGTTTTTGCACATTTTCCTTACTAGTTTAAATTGAGTAGGATACTGTATATTTTGGGGATATAAATAGTGTATTTTTATTTTAGCTACCTCGTGGAAAGGCCTCGAGTCATCTTTATATCATTTACGCAATTATATCACTTCATTAGAGATATAATATTATGTTAAAATCTTATTTCTAAAATGAGCACGGACAACATTAAATATAACAAAACTAGTGAAGTAATCTTGGATAATTGGATTAATCGCCTTCTGCTTCTACTTTATATTTAAAGGTCACAGTGGCTCCGCATAGGTGGATAAGGAATTCTTTTTAGATATTTACATTGAAAGTAGTCTTATCTCCTCGACAGCATAACACTATCTTTCTAGATCTTATAAGTACGAAAGATTTGTTCAGATTTAATAATGAATCAAATAACTATTTAATAACCTATCCGAGTTAATAAAGACAATAAATAATAATGTTTTCAACAAGCAAAAACATACTTTATTGCCTACTCATAGGGTCCAGCTAAGTGCTAAACATTAGCGCAAGAACAGATAGACTGCGTCTCCACTTCTATTCGTTTATCGACTCTAGCGTCGACGTACAGTCGATAATCGGGACAGAATAAGGAGGCAGCCTTAGTAAATTTTTGCTTGATGAAATCGTTCGTGAAACATATCGAATTAAAAGTATTCTTGTTGAGTTAATCTCGCTTTGGCAGTGGAAAGGATTTGGTTTTGTGAAATTACCTAAATTACAGGAACGCTCACTCCTTCTTTTGGTTTAGTTGTGGGAAGAAAGCCTCTATAGGGAGTATGGGGTCGTCAGTGGCTATAGTGAAGTAGTTGGGCACGCGCCTGCTGCTCTGCGCGACCGTTTTGAACATTCCCGGCGTGTTGTAGTCCTTGCTGGCGGCGAGCGTCAGGTCCGACACTCGTTTGGAATGCTCGAACAAATGCTCCACCGGTTCATGATGCTTTTTGTCGGCAATCTTCATTATAGCGCTCTCTGACCGAGTTCTCTCCGACGTGATATCATCACGATGCTCATTGACTGTGGTGGTCTCGGTTACGCTTACGTCTTGCACCGATTCACCGATTTCAGAGTCTTTTATTTTCTTCCGAAGCGGCCGTTTGCTGTGGACGGTCGT
The DNA here is from genome assembly GCA_005406045.1 of Adoxophyes honmai. NCBI lineage: Eukaryota > Metazoa > Arthropoda > Insecta > Lepidoptera > Tortricidae > Adoxophyes > Adoxophyes honmai. The sequence continues at coordinate 15,259 of BHDV01070610.1, read as the reverse complement.
CGGGCTGGTCGTTTCCGTCACGTCCTCCGTCGTCGGCCGCGGTCGTCGCGACCCGTTGCGAATGCGGGACGATATCTTCTGCGTTGTTCCCTCCGTAGTATCCGCTGTCGTCTGTCTCACTCGGCTCGACTGTCTCACTGTATGGACCTCCTTTTCCACATGCTCGTTTTCTGACGCGTTTGCTACTTTGTGTCTCGGTTCTTTTGGTATGAACTTCTTCCTCTCGGTAGTTGTTTCATTATCGCCATTAAACCTGTTCTCATTATATGGCCTTCTCTGCGGGAATCTCACTTTGGGTGCTTGAGAATCTGCGGATTTTTCCGTAGTGCTGGTTGTAGAACTGAGCCGGTTCCTGTAGTCTTTAACACTGAACCTTGGGCGGTTGCTCTCGTATTTGTTCTTTAGTCTGGGTCTTAGTATCTTAGCAGGAGTTTCAGACGTAGTTTCAGCTCGAGGTGTAGTCGTCGACACTTCATTGACCTCGCTGATGTCTTTTAGTGATTGAGTTGTGGTTTCCTTGTGACTTTTTATTGGTACCAATTCAGCTTCTATGGGCTTGACGTCCCTGTGGAACGAGAAGTTCTTTTCAGGTCTAGTTTTCAGTGTGTCACTCAGGTTAACCGCAATGTCGCTGGTAGGCGTGTCCTTCTCATCTTGTTTGTGGGTGTAGTCCGGAGTCTCGGTCTTGAAGTCGTACGCGGTCGTGGTCTGCTTGGAGTACTGCGGCCGAGTTGCTATCTTCATGATCGGAGACTCTTTATTCGAATCGTAGTCCCTAAAGGACTGTGTAGTAGTCTCGTATCTTTCTGTAGTAGTTGTAGGCCTACGGTGTCCATGCTTCTTCTTACCTACTGTGGGATACGTAGGAGAAATGGTTGGGATGGCGCTAGTTGTCAAGTCATCGCTTACGCTTGGGGTGGTGAGATTAGGCTGCTTGTATTTGGTCGGTCTACGCGTATAGGCTTGATATTCCTCACCTTCAGTGGTTGATGTAGATTCTGTAGAAGACTGCACGTACCTAGCCGTACTAGTTTCCGGGTTGTTGTTGTTGGCTAGGGGAGGGCGGCGCCTGCGGTGCTTCAGCCTCTTTCTTGCCTTATCCTTCTCGGTGGGGGGAGGCGTGCTCGGCCGTCTGAAGTGCTTGTTAGGAGGCAGCGTAGGTAGCGGCTCTACGAGGAGCTCATTGTTCTCCTCATTGGCTAAGGTTGTGCTGGAGCTCGTTGTGGCAGCCTGAGTAGTCTGCTTGTAAGCTTCAGTTGGCTTCTTCTTTCGTTTCGGAGGGCTTTGTTCGTCGTACAGAGGAGTTACCTTATAGTAGTAGTCCTTCAACTTATTCTGGATTATAGGCTCGAAGTCATCTCCTAGTGGTCGCCTGCTTTGAGATTCGACGTTACCGTCGAACAGTAAAGAGTTCTCGTAACCCTTGTCAGCTTCGGTTACGATGGCATACTCTTCGATTACTTCAGGCAGGGGTGTGGTATCTGGTCTGAAAGCTGAATCGTAATACTCTTGCTTAGTCACTGCTTCTTGTGTTGGCTTATAGCTGCTTAGATCGTAGGATTCTGGTGTGACTGTCCATGGCGCCTTGGAGGAATGAGTGTTTAGTTCGTCTGAGTAACTCTCAGTGACTTCGTACGTGGGTTTATAAGACACTGCGTTCAGTGTGCCATCTAAATGACTTGGCAAATTTATGTACTGCTGAGACAAGACCTGATTGCCGCCGGCTGCGAAGCTGTCGTGAATCTTCTGTTTCTTCTTCTTCTCATAATTCAAGTTGACCGTCTGTTGGTCGTAGTAGTTTTGCGCTTGCAGGTTCTGTTGCGCCGGGTAGTGGTAATCGTTGTACTGGTTTGCCAGTGTCGTCGCCTGGATAGGGTTGTAAGTGGTCACCTTGTTGTAGTCTGAAGTTTGGCGGAGTTTAGAGAATGGGTCTTGCGGACTGGCTTTGAAGCCTTTGTTACCCGCATTGGGATCGATCTTTGGAGGAGTGGAAACCTTAGGAGCTTGAGTGGGGACGTTGCTGTAGTCAGTAACAGCTGTTCCGAAGTGGATGTGGTTTGCAGTGGTCTGTAGTTTGGGTGTGGTTGAGGGGAACTGGCTGGGGCTTGGCTTGTAGCTGGGCGAGTAGCTGAACGAGTTGAAGACGGTCTGCCGCGTGGGCTGGTGCGGCACGAAGGTGGTTCTGGTGGGGAATGGGTCGCGGCCTTTCGCGGGCTGCACGTTGAACTGGCCAAAGTTACCTGCGGATTGAAAATAGTGTCTTACAATTGTAGAATTTGGTGAATATGGTAGAGTTTCAACGAACAGAAAATATAATGAAAAAGGTTGTACAATGGCATCGAAATCATTTATATATGGAATCAAAATTTTCTAAAAGTAGATCATAGTTTTATAAAAGTTCAAAAAAGGTAGCTTAATGAAACTAAAATGGAACAAACACACGATTTAGTGCAAAATGTTTTCCCATCGTATTTTATCGTAATCTCTCTATTAACTCAGTACAATGGTTTTTCTCATGTTGACATTCGACACTGAATCATAAAGTACAGTCAAGGAAATTGATACCTGTGCCACTTTGAACCTTTTCATAGTGAGTTTCATATTGCTATGATTAGTAGAAAGTATGGTATTTCACAGTGACATTTCTTGAGAAAAGGTACAAAGTGGCACAGTAATCAATTTACTTGACTGTACCATGATACAATATTCGACAGACACATCGCGTGCCGTCGCGTTCTGAGTTTTCCTGATGGCAAAACAATTATACACTAGATGTTCTATGTTTTTATAGACAGTCGCATCGCCATCGTTATTAATTGCCAAGGTTCTCGTAATTTTTTAGGTCTCTACTGCTTATTACCTCCCTTATTCCCTAGATTCAGTAAAATAAAAAAAAAACTCACCAAAAATTCTCGGCGGGAAAGAATTATCCGTGAACGTGAAATGCGAGTACGGGTTGGCGGGCACCTTCTGGCCGTACGAGTTCTGGGCAAAGCCCTGCACTGGGAATATTTGAGCTGGGTAATGTTGGTTCTGGAAGGTTTGCACTGGAATGGCCTGCTGCTGAGCCGTCTTCACCTGTTGCGCCAGGGATTGCTGGGCGACCTCATTGTCAGGTAACTTATACACCTCTGGCTTGTAAATCTCCGTCTCGCTTCCTGAATTTTGCTGAGGTTTCTTCTCTGGTCGCACTTCAGCAGGCTTAGCGAATGCGTCGAAGGGTTTCCCCGTCTGGTACGCGAATTGGACCGGCTGGACGCTGGGTAAGTGCTGGTGGCTGTGGATGGGCTGTTTGACTTTCTGGGGGTATTTGAAGACTGGTCTGGCCGCGTATGGATTATGAGGGTTCCTGATCAGCACGCCGTCCACTGGGAAGTTTTGGACGTATTTGTAGTGGGTCAATCCGTTTCCAAAAGGGTTGTGGTAGGTGTTTATGGGTTGGTTCAGGGGGGCTTGGGAGGAGGGGACGGTCCGGAGGGTAGTGGGGCGGTAGGATTGGGCGATGGAGGTGAGTTTAGTGGCGTCGCGGGTGGTGAGGGGGCGTGGGGAGGACGCGTATTGTTCGAGAGGGATCTTGTAGGCTGGAGGGGCGTGGAGGGGCGCCGTGCCGAAGGCCCCGTACACGAGCCCGCTGGAGCCGATCACGGGGCGCCAGCCGCCTTTGGTCACTGGGAGGGTCTGGAATGAAAACAATTTGGAAGTTAGGGATAGGCATCTGCGGAATTCATTTGCTCTCAGCTTCGTGCACTCAAGCAGAAGTATGCTTGTGTCAGAGAGAAAGAGAGAGAAAGAGAGAGAGAGAGAGAGAGAGATTTACCGCTTGTGTGGGCGTAGAACGGCGGGTGTTACCAGCGGCGCTAAGCGCCACCAGCGCCTGTAACGCCGCTGCCAGCAGCCATCTTCTGCCTGCGAACAAGGACATACCCGATTAGTTGATTATTATACGTTGTTCGTGATTCTACATCAATAGTTACATGATAATCATAAGGGGCGATTAAGAACATAGTTTAGGTAGGTATGCTTTAGGTAGGTAGGCTAACAATCAGTTGCTATTGCACCACTTTCATTTATCTTTAAATTTAAAAATATGATAAAAATGTTTTGTTTTGTCTCTGTCTACCGCATTTGGGAATATAGCCGTGATGTTTATGAATGTAATTATTATAATTAGATGGCACGCATTCTCGCTATCTGGTTAACTAAATGCATGTATGTACCATCGCGAACAGGGATTGTTGAGCCACTTAACTATGTTTGTAACTTGGTCGTGTAATACTAATCCAATAGCTGACATCTAGTCTGTCACATCGGTCATTGATTACACGTCTAAATTGCGAACAGTGGCAAGTGGTTCAACAATCCCGGTTCGTGACTGTACAAGATGATAAGTGGATGAAGATAGTGGTTATTAAATAAGTACGATATTTTTAAAGACTGAGTTTCAGCACAAAATGTCCGAACATTATTACTTTCATGCTTCTTATTTACAGAAATCTTCAGAAATTGACAGTTATATTTGATTATCTATCTATTTGATCACAGTTTAATATGAATTGTGTGTAGGTACTTAAATGCAAAAATTCGATAAGAATCCAAAAAATAATAAAAAATTATGTAATGATAATGACTGATAGTACCTAGGTTCCTTATAAATTATAAATTATCACGTATAATTACTTAATCATTCTTTCTAATAACACCAAAAGGTTTGCAAACACAACACGACTCTCGTTAACCTTTTTTAACCATAATTACATTTTCAAAACTTTGCTGACAATCTCCAAAAAAACAGCAATTGGCCACAACGAAACACCCAAAACTCTGTATCAGTGTCCACTTTAAGCAATTGAGGCTACTTTCTACCTATTTCTGTCAAATGATACTTAATAAAGACTCTAATGCGGCCCGATGGACAAAAAATCACTCGGCTATAGTTAAATTACATATCCGTTGTTAGACATCTTTGTGTGAAAGTGAGTGTTGTAGAAACTTGTTGGCATCGAGCCCGCTTTTTATAGCTTTCCGGAGTTGACTGGATTGGGTGCGATGCGAAGTACCATGTAATTAAGTCAAGTTGAATTAGAAACGAATAAGGTTTTATTATGCTATTAATGCTAGTTAGGCGGGTCTAAAGACTGATGAACATGATGTGATAGCTTGGGAATGTGATGAATGGAAAGGCCATATTTGTAGAAGGGTTGTATATGTATTTTACAACAAAATAATAAGGTTTAGCATAACTACAAACACGACTGGTATTGAAAAGTAAAAGGAAACATAAAAAAACTGTGAAACCATTACTGATTTTAATGAAGTTCCTGTAAACCAAAGAAATTTACGTTAGTTAACTTTCAAAGTAGGTATGCATTGTGATGAAATCTACTTTCTATCAAAGGGACACTGCAAATTTTATTTAAACTTAAAAAAATAATGATATTAGCAAAACAACAAAAACAGTAGAAATGTTGGACTTTAGTACCTTAAAAACCTTAATCGTCTCTTACGACATCCACGGAAAAAACGAAGAGGTGTTATTCTAAACCCAACACCATTCGACTCGGGGTCACGGGTCGAGTGTTTTGCTAAAAAATCTTTTTTTTTTCGAAAAAAAGATCTCAGGGTGTTTTTAAATTCTGGAAGTGGGGGTTCATGTATCAGTTTATGACATTATGGGAATGAATTTCTTCCCGTGGGTGTCGTAAGAGTCGACTCTGGGAAAGGGTTAGTGTATTGTGGGCGATGGGCTAGCAACCTGTCATAGTCTAATAAGGTTAGGAAATGACCTCGGAATCCGAGATACCCAGCTGGAAGTTTTGTAAATATTTGCATATTGAGGCCCTAAAAGTTGTCTCAAAACCTACATATTCTAAGGTGTGAGCGACTATTAAATTTCAAGGTCAAAAGTCACAAAAATCTGTTTTTTGCGCTTCTTTTGTAAATATCTCATTTCCTATGGATTTTTGCTGTTTGTGTTTTTTATCAATATTGTAGAATACAAAATTCTCTACAAGATCTGTTTTTTATTTTTTTTATACGGTGAACCGTTTTCGAGATATAGGTCGGAGAGCGCGCGGTCACAGCATCACTTAAGGCCTTGGGTACTTCGATGGCCAAAACGACACAGATATTGTAAAACTTCAAAATGCTGCAGAAGTTGATGGTCGGGGGCACGGCCGTGCCCCCACCAAGTCGAGCGCGAAGCAAGCACTGCCGTTCCATCCTTTACTGGATCCATTTCGCTGCGTTTTCAGGCACCTATTTGAGCACTTCTGGATAAGACCAGAACGCTGAAATTTTTGTCATCTAGTAAGCTATAATTACATACTTAAAATACAAAATTTCAAATCAGCAGGTCATTTAGTACCGAAGTTAAACGAAAGCAAAGTTTCGCATTTTCGACACTCACTCACTCACTCATGATCATCAAAATAGAACTAGTACCTACTTCCCATAAACTCACAAAGCTGAAATTTGGTACAGAATTAGGGATTAATGACTACATAAAGGGAAAAATATAAAAATTGATATAATTGAAGATCTGGAGTACCTGGTGACCCTGATTAGAAAGCACTAGAGCCCAACCAAACTACTGTCGAAATCGACATTCCTCCTTTACAAAAAATATTGAACTTAGTGGGTCACCTCATTTTACGTCAAAAATCGAAAACCTGCTGGTCTGGTACATAGAAAAAAATCAACTATAATTGCAAAAATCCAGGGTAGAGGGACACATCTTCTAATTTACGCCAAAAAACGAAGACAGTCAGCAGCCAACCCAAAGCCACATTGATTTAACTAATCAAATATTTATAATCATTGATCTATCGATAGTTCATCAAGTATATAATGGCGCGTTTTCGATCGGAGACCGGTCGACCCAAAGTGATGTTATGACCGCGCGCTCTCCGCCCTCTATCTCGAAATCGGTTCACCGTATAAAAAAAATAAAAAACAGAACTTGTAGAGAATTTTGTATTCTACAATATTGATAAGAAACACAAATAGCAAAAATCCATAGGAAATGAGATATTTACAAAAAAAGCGCAAAAAACAGATTTTTGTGACTTTTGACCTTGAAATTTAATAGTCGCTCACACCTTAGAATATGTAGGTTTTGAGACAACTTTTAGGGCCTCAATATGCAAATATTTACAAAACTTCCAGCTGGGTATCTCGGATTCCGAGGTTCTTACCTTAATTAACCTTAATTTATTAGGCTATCACTGCAATATCACGTTTAACCATCTGATTACCCTGAAAATGCTAAACGTGGCACTGGATTTTTGAATTCATGTGCTCTGCCTACCCCTCTTGGGAATACAGGCGTGAGAATATGTATGTATGGGAATGAAAGGACTCGGTCTGGGTGTTTAATTTGTTCAGGTGGGATATTATGAGTATGAAACCCGATTTAGAGTGTTCTTACATTATTTGTAACCGATTCAAATTTCATTTTAACGAAAGTAAACAGCGATAAATGTGCGACATTAAATATAGCGTATGTAGAGCAGAACGCGGCCGTTCCAATCGTTCCCACGCCTTCGTTCACCGGTCATCCATTCAGTCGGTTCATTCAGTGAGCGCCTCTTTAGCACCATTAGCGATGAATTAGCGTGTTTTCCGCGGTATTTCACTGTAAAATAGGTTTGTTGTGATCGTAGCGTAGCCATAACGTTTGTTTACATGTCAGAAGTTAAACTCTTACTTTTCGCGATACGAATTAAATTAGCAGCTTTGCCGGGAAGTAGGTTGTAGTTGTAACTTGTTCGCAATCAATGTTGATTGATTAATCAGTTGTTACAGCGATTTTGTAAGTGAAAAATGTACACAAAAGAAAATAAGAGCCAAGTGCGAGTCGGACTAGCCCACGAAGGGGTTCCGTAGACGGACGGATAGATGAACGGAGGAACGGACGGACAGCGAAGTCTCAGTAATAGGGTCCTGTTTTCACCCTTTAGGTATGGAACTCTAAAAAGTACAAAGGCAGATCCCAAAAGGGTTCTCTGCCTTTAAGTAATAAATTAATTTGCGACAGTCAAATAAGATAATTTATTTTATTCATAGATACACATATTACGTCTATATTCCCAAATGTTGTAGACCAGGGGTTCCCAACCTTTTTTTCGTCGAGCCCCCAGATCACAAATAATATTTTCATGCCCCCCCCCCATTTTTTTCAGAGTTTACAATATAACTAGCATTATTTTTACAACATTTGATTTTGTTGAAATATTTTTTTCTGTCGCCCCCCTTGAGATTGCTCTACGCCCCCCAAAGGGGGCGTGCCCCCCGGTTGGGAACTCCTGTTGTAGACAGAGCACACGAATCGTGCACTATGTTAGTCAAAACTGTGAAAAACTCTTTCACATTTCTTAGCCGCTAGCATATATTTTAGATTTTAAGTTAAGAAGGACATTGATTAAAACAGTTATTTTCTCCCATATAATTAACTGTTGGTCACTGCAGGAAAGTTATGTCTCTATGATGTTACAACGTTGGCGAGATTGTCGGTTTCTTCGCCGGTGAAGCATTAACTTTAATTACGGTCGGCGGCTTATTTTAATTAGGTAAAAGTGGAGGAAGACGGAGGTCTAGATTCTGAGGTATTCTAGTGTAATTATGTCGCATATTTGCGGCTAAGTTTAATACCTTGAGAACTGCATAAACTAAATCCCGTGATTGTAAGTTACCTCCGTCTATGAAGAAAATAATATAAATATAATGCTACAAACATATGCATGATACAAACCATCATCCCCCATTTCTTCTGAGGATGTCATAAGAAGCGACTAAGGAAATAGGCTAATTATTTTAGGCGGCAGGCTATCACCCTGTCACTATTAAATCACTTAACTTAAAACCTAAAATGTGTGCAGCGAAACGTGAAATAGTCTCGTGGTTTTGCGTAAGTACTTACGTAGCCTTTCGTGTGCTCTGCCTACCCCATTTGGGAATACAGGCGTGATGTATATTTATGTACAATATGTACATAGCACATAGCTATGTTGTACAAATTATCACCGCCACTAAACAAAGCTGACATGCTTCAAATTCAAGCAAAGCTTATCGTCAGAGCAATACGACGGTTTAGTGTTTATTTGATACCTACAGTTGTTTTGAGTCCGAAAGTTTGGCGCGAGATGAGGTAACGAAAATTATGACGTTCACTTTAAATAGGTTCTACGAGTATGGTGGGTGACAATTAATTCTTTCTATGGCACAGATGTGACGTTTTACTTATCAGTCTGTAGGATAGACTCCCATAGAGAGATTTCTCTCTAGGCAGATAGGTACGTCTGGGGATCGAAGTCCACAAAAAGAAAGTTGAAGTAGTATTAGTATTATTAGTAGTAGTAACGAAACTCTGTCATCGCGACGCAGAACAGTTTTTGGCAGCAGACGACGTCGCGTCGACGTTTGTAGAACTTCTACTCGACGGTAGATGGCGCTAGGGGTCGATACAAGTATGTATCCTTCTACAACTGTCAATAAGAAGGGGGTGGTTACCGCATACGTGTTGCACTTTCTAATGTAATTTTGTTTGTATTTTGTTTCTTTGTAATTGATTTTGATTATTTGTAAAAAATAAAAATGTATCACAATTCCCACTCTTCTGGCGTGTCTGCTCCCCATTTTTGCTACAGCATGTGGTACTTAAAAAAAACAGCTTATACATAAATTATAAGTTATGCTATCACTAAACTAGAGCAACTATTTTTCAGCTATTGTATTTTAACTCTCCTTGAGGGTAGTTAATTTGTAAAATTTCTACTCGGCGATAGATGGCGCTGAGTGTCGCTACAAATCTGTATCCTTCTACGACTGTCAATAAGAAGGGGGTGGTTGGCGCATGCGTGTTGCACTTTCTAGTGCGCGTGCGCTGGTCGCTCACCGCGCGGAGAGCCATCTCGTGACATTATTGCTCTGCCTATCCCTCTTGGGAATACGGGCGTGAGGATATGTGTGTGTTTAGTAAATTTTATCACAATTCTTACTTCTCTGGCGTGTCCGTTCTCCATTTTTGCTACAACATGTGGTAATTAAGAAAAAACAGTCAGCTTATAGGTACGGTGGGCCAAGGAAGTGGTCTACCACTTTTGACAAAAGTTTCTGTGAGATCAAAATTGTCACAAGGTTGCCATTGTCACTGTCATAATATTATGGCGAGGGGAAATCGACCTTGTTGTTTCATGAGGTTCAAATGAATATCGATCTTGAGGGGGTAGACCAATTTCTTTGTCGACTGTACATGAATTATTAGTTATTCTATCACTAAATTAGAGCAAGTATTTCGTAACTATAAATATTTTTAACTGTTGGTACCTGAGAGTTTAATATGTGTCCGCCAATAAATCCTTATTCCTCTGGACCAGGTTTAAAACAACTGTATTGCGATTTAACTTAAAGATCCAATAAATATTTTCTCCACGGGTAGTAGTTTGTAAAACTCGTCGATAGATGGCGCTAGGGGTCGATACAAGTATGTATCCTTCTACGACTGTCAATAAGAAGGGGGTGGTTAGCGCATGCGTGTTGCACTTTCTAGTGCTGCGTGCAGGTCGCTCACCGCGCCGAGAGCCATCTCGTGACATTACTGCCATTTGCAATTTGCGAGGAGATAAATTACCGCGACGGGCAACACTGAACTTATTGCTTTTTTTAACTGATTTATTGATGCTGTGTTTAAGAGGGCGCAAACATTATTTACGAACGTAATATAAGATCAGGTGGGGGAAGAGAAACTCAGGGGCAGGGCAGGGGTAAGAGGCACCACAGACCATAACTCGTCGAGTTATGAGTGAGTATGGTCTGTAGTGCACTCCTACCCCTGCGTTTCTCTTCCCCCACCTGACCTTAGTGGTTTTGGATCAAAGTTTAAAAAATCGTGATAAATAAATTAACTCATATTTAGCCATGAAAAAAATATGGTTAGACTAAACATATTCTGTAAATTTACAATAAAATTGTTTCATTTGTAATTACATTAAAATCAATGAGAAAAAAAATAAAGAAATGGTTCAATTTTGAAATTATGTAAAATGATATTTGAATAATAAAAACCAATAATTTGATTCATGTAACACCGTTATTCCTCAGTCGACTATATTGTCTATCAGATAATAACAAGTTTATATCGTTTGTGGTCAATTTTAATGGAAAATTTTCAAGTGAAAGACAGCTCTGACGCGTATTTTTGTGAAAACCTTTCAACAAATTGGCTAAGTAAAAGAAATCTGTGTTACTAATAAAATAATATTTACCGTTAATCCCAAGAAAAAGAGTTTATTTATATGTTACAGTAGTTTTTCTTTAAAAACTTAAGGATTTATAGCTTTGTAAAGCATTTGAAAAACATCAAAATCGCCGAATTGTGTTTGCACGCTCTTAAGCGAATATTTAGGTAGACTTGTTCACTACACCTAGAGGAGTTTGTGTGAAGTTAGATAGGACCCTGTCACATGGAATCCTTGTTGTTAATTGTAATGTAATTTTGATAAGTGTGACAAATACTAACTGCAGGTTTTTCTTTCTAAATAATATCGTACACGAAGTTGTCGCGTGTGCTAAGTACATACATGGAATTTGGATTTATTTAATAATTTCTTTTTTGTTGAATGTTCTTTTAATCTTTCTCCGTCAATGGCAGCTTTAAAGCTTATGCTAGAGTACAGTTCTACAGAATACCTACCTAATGCAAATATTATATCGCTCCACTTCACGACTTAGGGTCTCACCAAACCAGTCGACGCCTTTTCGGCAAAATGCGGGTAGAAAAAGCTTTATGTCTCTGTCTTTATGCAATAAGGGCGAACAAGACGTGAATTGGCTCGGCCAATCTCGGTCGAACGAGCCGAGCCGTTTGACGTCTTGTTCGCCCTTATTGCGTTGACATAACACTTTTTCTACCCGCATTTTGCCGAAGAGGCGTCGACTAATGTGGGGAGACCCTTAGCAGACGCTTAATTGCTTCAAATCTTAGAACATATTTACCAAATTTTGTAACTTTAAGATAAAGCTGTTAAAATGCTTCACAGCTTTACCCGCCTACTCTTCCTTCCACACATAGGGTGACCGCACCAGTAATGGACATAGAACCAGTAATGGACAATGACTCTTATTTACTACCCATTAAGGAAAAGTCATTTGTTTTACAACAATCAATTCACAACTCTATGGTCTTTAAATTATGAATGAAGTGTCCATCACTGGTGCTTGTCAGCTTAAACCGTCCATAACTGGTGCCGTCACCCTACCTATACAAATTTCTGACATTAGTTTTGTTACTGCATTCACCTTTACACTCGTGACAACGCATTGTCAACTAATCTGTTTGTCTGACAATGGGTGGGCTCATAGCGCTGCGCGCGCGCAGTGCGTATGACACAGTGACAGCCATTTCCGTGTTTACCGTCTCGGAAACCAAATCCTATCTATTTAGTGAATTTCTTGGGTTTGAGAATGGGCAATTTACGGGATATTTTGAGAAGTTTTGTTTGATAGTTTACATTTGGGCCAATCAATCAAATAAAATAGTTGATTGGCCAACTTATCACTATGTAACGTTCATAAAAAATTTCAGCGTCCTAAAAGTCATATAAGTAGCTTAAAAAATATAAAACATTAATAACCCTATTTCAAACGGTATTGACTTCATCGTACTAGTTGTACAACATGAGTTTGTTCATGTTGATTCATTGTCAAGAGAGCCGTTGTACCTACCTATACCTAGAAGGTAAATTTAAATTGGTGATACAAAATGAAAGCTTAGGTCAACATAAAAAATTATGGCAACCAGACCTTAAAAAAGTATTTTTCGGTTGCCAAGATAATTTCTTTGATTTGAAACACAAGCAACAACAGGCAAATTTACGAAAAACTTGTATTATTAACATGCGGAAGGCTCGCGACCTTTCCCCCGAACAATGTGGACTTGCAAAGTGTTTCGGCAGTAGGTAATCAGAGCATAGAAGCTTAGTCGAACAATAGTTGTTTGGAAACGGATGTCACGGCAATTTCACTGTGGATTAAGGAACGGTTCGGTTACAAAAAGGTTATGGTGAATAGGACAATGGGTTTAATGTCACATCACGCAAACGTAACGCAATGGAAGAAAGGAAAATGGTGCACTGATGCAATCATTATATTATCCCAAATGCGGTAGGCAGAGCACATGAAATGGCACACAGACCAAATCGTTGCCATTTCAGGTTTTGTAGATAGTTCTAGCATATTTTTTAGGTCTTAAGAAGTATCTACAATAGTGGTAGGTGGTAGGTTGCTAGCCAGTGTGGTGTCGGGCTTAGAATAACCCCTCTTCATTTCTCCCATGGATATTGTAAGAGGCGACTAAGGAGTATGCTTTAGCGGACAGGCTAGAAACCAGTCTCAATTATACCTATACCTTTTTCATCAATTTCGCATTTGGCTACGAAACGTGAAATAAGTAGTCATAGTTTTGACTATGTAACGATTCGTGTGCTCTGCTTACCCCACTTAGGAATACAGACGTGACGTATAGGGGTAGGCAGAGCACATGAATTCAAAAATCCAGTGCCACGTTTAGCAATTTCAGGGTAACCAAATGGTTAAATGTGATATTGCAGTGACAGGTTGCTAGCCCATCGCCCACAATACACTAACCCTTTTCCAAAGTCGACTCTTACGACACCCACGGGAAGAAAGGGGGAGGTGCTATTCTAACCCGGCACCACACGGGGGTAACCCGATTTAACACGACGGAAAATATTTAATTAACTTTGTAGTAGGTACTTACATTAATTAACTTAACAAGTGAAAAACATGCAAGAAACAGCGTGATGCAGTCCAATGCACTTGTCAATAGAGATACGTCTGAATGCAATTTCGATAATTGTACATTCGTTTGTTTTTCCAAAGACAGTTGCAGCAGCGTGCGTTGCATTGCGAGCTGATTGGCCCCACGCGATGCGGAGAGAAAACTGGTAATTTACAACGTATTTACAGAACATCTATATATTACATGGAATTGTTAAGAGTTTGTTTAATTACGAAATAAACATGACTGTTAATTGGGTGTCACTATAATTGTCAGCACGCTCAAAAATAAATCCGTTCGTGGCAACAATTCTAACCCGTTATTAATTTATAATTAAATTGTTATCGGATTTTTGCAGTTATAATCAAATTTTAAAGCATACGCGATTTTAATAGCTTTTACTTTTATCTCTAAAGTTTAATCTGTGCGATGTCAGGTTAGAATAACACCTCTCCATTTCGGCTGTGGATGTTTCACGTGTTAAGGAAGGTTTTGGTGTTCCGGCTTTAGGCGATAGGCTGCTTTCTTTTCTTTATAAATCTAAAAATGCTAGAAGAGGATGCGACACTTGTATTAGTCATGGTTTTGTCTATGTCACGTTTCATATGCTCAGCCTATCCCATTTAGGAATTTGGTTAGAATTTAGGAACGTCGAATTTCATTAATCTTTTATGAAAATGTCAATGAAAGTTTTAATCTCAGTGTATTGAATATTAGTATGTTATTTGGATATGATAACTACCTATAATAAAACCACTAGTCATTTTATAAAACTTGGTCTGTAAAGACGCTATGTAAATTCTAATGATATAGGTAGTTAGCTACTCGTATGTTATATCACTTGGACGCTTTGAAATAAACGCGATGCAGAGTGAATATAACTATGTGTAATGTGTACACTTGTTACATCACTACCTTATTAAAATGTAATATGACATAATGTTATGGTAATGAATGAGTATCATTTGAAATTATAAATCACATCTTAGTGTAAATATTGTTATGGTATTAATTTAATTAATCTCTACATAATATGTGCGGTCATGACTATGGAAGATTTGACTCGATCGTATTTTCAAAGAAATCTATCGATGACAAATGTTGGCAACTTTACTAGTAGTATTACGTTCTTATTTTTTTATTTCCGTAAAGTGTAGAGAAATTCCATAAGGTGTTGGGTTTAGAAATAAGACCTCTACATTTCTTCCGCAGATGTTGTAAGGGGAACTTAGGAAGTAGGTAAGTTAAGATATATTTTAGGCTACAGTCTAGCAACTTGTCACTGTCATACCTGCCAACGTCAAAAAAAAATATGCTAGGAGTGATCATGAAACGAGAAATTTTCATGGTTTCGTCTATGTAACGTTTCGTGTGTTCTGCCTCTCCCATTCGGGAATACAGGCGTGATATGTATGGTAAGTATATACACGGTGTAACATGACGAAACCGAATAACTTTAACAGC
>BHDV01070605.1:0-25332 GCA_005406045.1 Adoxophyes honmai | reverse complement strand
ACGATTTAATTTATCGCCCCTGTTACAGGCCACACCCTGTATATACCGAACAATAGCGTACCAGCTTTATTCTATTCTCTAGCCAATACTTTTACGTGTTTCACATCTAAGTATAAAATATTAGAGAAAATGTTCCTACCCGCGCATTCCGTGAGTAATGACCTAATGACAACCGTGTGACGTAAGCGCGGTGTGACTGCCTCGTTGACTGCTGCGTCGCAGGCGACGATATTTTGGCGGGGGGAGGTGAGTGTCGCTTCTTTACGTAGTAATAGTTTCTATTCTTTGCCGCAGGGCTGCTCGCCGTGCTGCTCGCCGTGCTGCTTGCTGGGCTGCGTGGCACGCGTGTAAACCTAGCATAAGTAATAGGGTCCCGTTTTCACCCTTTGGGTACGGAACCCAAAAAATGGAGTTACAGTCACGGT
This sequence comes from Adoxophyes honmai, assembly GCA_005406045.1. NCBI lineage: Eukaryota > Metazoa > Arthropoda > Insecta > Lepidoptera > Tortricidae > Adoxophyes > Adoxophyes honmai. Next base: position 24,907 of record BHDV01070605.1, on the reverse strand, counting down.
CACGACATAAGATTGAAATTAGGTCCAAGTCTCGATCTCCTACATTTTCCAAATCGATCATTGAAACTGGCCCTTGATGTACCCTCTGCACTTAGAAGTCCCGCGTACTTAGTGTAATAAAAACGATCATGGACTCAATAACGACCTCGTTTGCGAATCAACCCGAAATTGTATGAAAACTGAAACAGTTTTCACAACTGCCGCAGTCGACACTTCGATACATACGCGTCAATCGCAATTGAAACCGTTATCGATTCATAAACGTTTCGTTTACACTTAACGCCGGTACAGACTCGCCGACTAGCCTATACGTACGGTACGGCGGTACGGTGCCGTATCGTCATTACGCGGCAGACGGTCACAGGTTCGAGCTTAGCGGTAATCCGGCGTCAGGGTTGTCGCTGTTTATTAAATTTAATTAAAGTTCGCCTGAAATACTGGCTAAGTTGCGCAGTAAATATAAGATAATGCTAGGAAACGATGATTGCGATTTTGACGGAAATTCGCGATGCTCCAAGGGTTGGCGGGAGGTGTGGCTAACGCATTCGCTGTTGACGCGTATGTGCGTTTTTATAACTTGCATTTGAACGTGCTTTGTGCGTTCACGGCACTTATAGAAGTTTTGACTCTGAGAGGTGAGAGTGAATACGTTAGAAACCTACTTGTAAAGATCACGGTCTCCTATTGTGCATTTATTTTTACACACATTTTGTCTAAGTTGTGCATAAAAAAGTTTGATACATTTCCTACTTCAATTCAATTTTAGGATGGGTCCTGATGGCAACCTGTCACTATTATACCTGAACTCAAAAGCAAAAAAAATGCTAGAAGTAAGCCAACACGTGAAATAGTCGTGGTTTTTCCTATGTAGCCTTTCATGTTCTCTGCCTACTCAATTTGGGAATACAGGCGTGATTGTATGTATGTATGGATGTAACATCGCTGACAGCCCTGTCTAGTCATTACATTAAAAAGCTAGTGACTCAACAAGTCTGCACAGTATAAAGTTAGGCGGCGTCTTGTGTGCACAATACCTTACAGACGATGTGCACCCGGCGTAAGAGCTGTAGGTAGCTTGTAGAAACCTAAAGCAAGGATCGATTTGACTAATGAGAAACAAATTTAGTCTTAGAATACTACTTTTACCCGTTTTTTTCACATGAAAATTTATTTACTAGCGTGTAAATAGCGACTTAGGTATTCCAAAATTAAATTTTAGTGTTTGTTTGAATATCATTAAGCGGCATAAACATACATACATACATACATACATACATACATACATACATCACGCCTGTGTTCCCAAATGGGGTAGTCAGAGCACACAAAATGCTACACAGACAAAACGACTAGTTCACGCTTCCTGGCCACTTCTAGCATATTTTTAAGTTTTGAGTTGGCAGGTTAAATATACCTTAACCTTTTTCCGTAGTCGCCTCTTACGACATCCACGGATGAATTGGAGAAGTGTTATTCCAAACCCGACACCACGCGGTAATTTATTAGCAAGTAAAAAGTTTCATGTAAAATGGAAATCGTAAGAGGCTACTAATAAATTAGGTTTAGCTACAACTTAGGCAACAGGCTAGCAGCCTGTCATTATTATAACCCTTCCACCTGTTTTCAAGCCTAAAATTATGTTAAAAGTGGCCGCGAAGCGTGAAGTTGTCATAATCATGGTTGTGTCTTTGTCACGTTTCGTTTCTGCGTACCCCATTTGAGAACAGGCATGATGCGTGTACAAAAACCATGTCGCTTTGACAGAAGTGTCCATGCCTAATACGAAAACAGAATCGATCAGCTTAATTCATAATTTGAAGTCGCGTACCTTTGCGTGGTGTAGTGGACAGAGGCCTCAAGCCCGCTTAAATACACTCTATCTATAGCACCCCTTTGAGTCTGGCCGGCTACCGGTGACATCGTTAGCCAAGCTTGTGTGGACGCGATGCCTAAAGGCCAAAGCGACTTTTATTTGTGGTCTCAAGATCAGATACGATGGTTAGAGGTTGAATTTTGTAAGGGATGCGAGTGACGCCAACGCGGTTTCTATATGGTTTTAGATTTATGTTTAAAACTTTATTTTTGCGATTACGGTGTGTGTTACGGTGTCGGGTTAGAATATCTCTTCTCCATACATATTCTCACGCCTGGATTCCCAAGAGGGGAAGGCAGAGCACATGAATTCAAAAATCCAGTGCCTCCTTTCCATTTCTTAAGATAATGTCGTAAGAGGCGACTAAGGAAATTGATTTAGGTAAGCTATAGGCCACAGGCTAGCTTCCAGTCACTATTATACCTCTTCCATAACAATATCTAAAATTTTCCAAAATGTCCTTTATTTAAGTCTTGAGTTGGCATATACAGGGTGGAAAAATCGAATGCCACATGGATGGCAACTACCTTAAATATTGTAAACATCGCATTTGGTGCAAGGGAGACTTTCCTTTGTTTAAAAAAAAAATAATTTCTGCATTTAAGGATTTATGAAAAATCGCTTGCCTCAGTCGGGACTCGAACCGGTCAAATGTGACAAAAAATAAACGTGCCGTATTTTATGATGCAGATAGAAAGAGTTACTGATAAGGTTCATTTTTCTCTAAATAACTAATACAATCAGAATAACGGAAGGCCATGAAAATTTAGAACTAAAAATTAAAAAACACATAATAAAATAATATTCATATAAAATACTTAGTAAATTTTAGCGATTTTTTAAAAATCCTTAAATGCAGAATTTATTGTTTTTAAAAATAAAAGAAAGTCTCTCTTTCACAAAATGTGCTATTTACAATATTTAAGGTAGTTGCCATCCATGTGGCATTCAATTTTTCCACCCGGTATAATAGTGACAGGTTACTAGCCTTTTGCCAAAAACATACCTTAACCTGTTTCCTTAGTCGCCTCTCACAACATCCACGGAAGAAATGGCGAGGTGTCATTCTAAATCCGACACCACACGGAATTCCATTTCAATTTCGACAAAAAACGCCAGAGCATGCCAAAACTAAAAACATATATCAGCGTGGAATTTTTCAAAAATTCCCCAAATATTTTAGCCAAACTCCCCGATATTGGGGTAAAAATTGGTTCGGCCTTCAGGGGCAATGGGCTATGGGCGGCCTAACGGCGCAAGCCTCTTAGCCGGGCGCCATCAGCTGGAATTAACATACGAATTAGTTTCCTACGGTTGAGATATCAACTCCGACGTTTTCTGCGAAATAGTCCGCCTTTTAAGTTACGCGAATATTGAAAGAGGACAGTCACACAATCATGACTGTATTCCCAAATGGGATGGTAGAACTTAAGACACGTTACATCAAAACCATGTCAGATTTCTAGCATATCTTTAGGTTTAAAGGTACGGTCAAGGACTTTAATTCATGAGCCACCATAGAACCTTTTCAGAGAAAAATCATTACGATTTCCCTTGGTAATTAACGGGATGTCACTATGACGTTTACTGTGAATTGGTTCCTTGAATTAAAGTCCTTGACTGTAGGTACACTAGTGACAGGATGCTAGTCTGTTGCCTAAAGCATATCTACTCCTATTTATCCTTAGTCGGCTTATACGACATCCACAGAAGAAATGGTGAGCATTCTAAAGACACACAAGGGGGCTGAGGGGAACACTCAAACATTTCAAATTTTCGTAATTTCGAATTCTACATAATTCCGGCTGCAGATAGAAATCTGCAGAAGTTGCACAAACATTTCAGTATATTTAAATGTCTAACACATAATATGTATATCACTTGGTTAGGTTGGTTGGGTGAGGTTTATGATCAATAAGATTTGAAGGATTTTGGTTTTCGGAATTTTCATTTTTTGGAGTGGACTGGAAAGTGCTTTAAATAATCGACTCAAAAACACAGGCTACTTGAAAGATGGATATCTACTCGCTGCTTTTAAACGACCGCCATCATCATCATCAATGGTTGTTGGCAACTGTCTGTAATATGTATTTTTAATGTAAATTTTTACCTTCTCTTATTTTTAAGTTTCCAGGGTCGCACTGAAAATCAGCGTTACGGCTCATCGCACCATCATGCAGAATTCGGCCTCTTGGTAGTCTTGGTGCTATTTGGCACAGGTTTGTTTACATTGGATCCACAGTACCTAATGTTTGTTATCTGTGTCAAACCGAGTTACTAAAATGTCTTCATATCTTTTTTTAAAAGCGTTTTGTAGTTTGAGCTAGCGCATTCGCACATTTTTTCTATTATTTCTAAGCGAGTAAAAGCTGTAGATATTTATTCATAAAATTCATCGACAAGAATGAGGTGTTATGGCTCCCCAGTATTTTTTATTCTCGCATAGAGCGGTTAGTCAGACGTGATCTGATTACCGAGCAGTTTGCGCAAACAATTTTATGACAGCATTTATGACGGCATATACGTTCGAGCATTGGCGTGATACGCAGCAGCCCTCATTCCGAGCTATAAATTATAATCGAAAAGAGGCAACCTCTCGAATCGCCAAAAACGTGGAAATTATTGCGATACCCCCGCCACCCTGTCAGTGTTGCCGCGCTATATTTTATTTATACCTTTTACGAGTGTTGCCAGCCATAAAAAAAGTTTTAGTGAGTGTTGTAAAAGTAAAGGTCCTTTTTTAGAACATAGCGCTGATAGGTCTGGGATAGAGTGTTTTATTAAATCAAGCGATTGTGGCTCGTAAAAAATCGGTAAGTTCCGGTTTTCCCCGTTATAAATCATGCGGGAGGCTGAGCGAAAATAATAAAATAAAGCTATTTTTTCCGGTTTTGCTGTCTTGTGCCAAATTAGGAGCCATTTTGTCTAATTGTTGTGTTTCTTTTCCCCATTTGCTAAGTATTATCTGTGCTATTTGATGACCTGGTATTCTTCGTAATAGCACAGGCTTTACTGCAACTGCGATTACGTTGTATACAAGAAATAATAATAATATGGACAACTTTAGAAGCCCATCGCTTAAGAGGTCCTTTCGACGCGGTCCTAAGTTTTCTCTTATTTGCGGTGTATTATCTAAAAACACTTCGCCATCTATTTTCTAACCGTGGGGAACCCATATATATACAGCACCGTCAACAAATTGATCTTCAAGCTGAGAGAAAATTCAGCGACCGACGTCTTCACAGACTGTAGAAAACTCTTTAGGATATTGAATAGAAAATTGAATTTTTCATCTATTTACGAGGACTTTTATGAGGAATACATCGAGTGACCGAGGTCTCTATGAGTGGCGCTCACTGTTTATTGAGAATAGATAGATATTTGATCTCCATTTGAACTGAAACGCCTGATAGCGCCAGAGAAAATATATTAAACTAAACTTTACGACTCTATTTCGAATAAAGTGCCCGTCGCGATAAATCCAGACTCAGCCAAAGTAGAGAAAATAAAGCCGTATAACAATATCGTTCCGTCCAATAACCAGTTGCGAGCGCAGAAAGCTTAATGTAAATTAATCTGCACCTAATAAAAAAGCTAAGCGACCATAAAATACCCATCGCAACGCGCATCAGCCAATCGGAATTGCCAAATTAATTTCCGAACGCCAAATTCCATTTTCAAATCGACGCCCGCCGTATTTTTTTAATGGGAACCTTTTTAATTTGGGCGTTTTCACAATCCTCGGGCTAATGACCGAAGGTACGGCATCCAATATGAGTTTCGTGAGCGCAAAACACCTATGAATAAGCATGATTTACGAGGTTATAAATTTTCAAACCGGGACTTCGAACGGAGTGCTTCTCACGCCATATTTCAAAATAATGTCCTCGTGTTTAGGCTTTGAATGCTTGGATGCCTGCGTGCTGGTTGTTTTTATTAAAATTTTAAGACGTGCCCTTTCGTAATTTAGGGATTAGAATTGAATAAACAGTTTATCTTGCCCGTGTGTGGGCAAGGGGCGGCCATGTTTTGTTTATGGTTTCGGAAGGGTCATGAAACGGGACGCCATGGGGTTTTATCTGCTGATAGCGGGACCAAGGATTTGGAGGCAGCTGGCCGCTTCCGATAGTCAAATGTTTTACACGAGCCATCCAACGTTACGGCTCACTGATTGGAGGAAGATGTTTTATGATTTGTTTGTTCTTTGAGACGTTTGGATTCGTTTCAGTTATAAATTGTCAACAATCCACGCTATGGTACCTAAGTACGTTAAAATTAGGTCAAAAACAGTCAAATGTGTTGTTTTTTACACGTAACTGTATCCAAATTTTATTACTGAAAATGTACTAGTGTAACCCGTGTAGTGTCGGGTTTAGAATAACACCTCTCCATTTCTTTCGTGGATGTCGTAAGGGGCAACTAAGAATGAATAGGTTTAGGTATGCTTTAGGCGACAGACTAGCATCCTGTCACTATTGTAAGTATGTAGGTATTACCTTAAAACCTAAAAATATTCTAGAGGTAGCTGCGAAACGTGAAATTGTCGAGGTTTGTTAGGTTTTTACACGTTATTAGCCTGTCGCCCTTAAAATACGTTAACCTTTTTTCTTAATCGCCTCTTACGACATCCACGAAAAAAATGGAGAGGTGTTACTCTAAGACACGACACGGACGGAAAAATACCCGAAAAATGGGTAAATTTCCCATTCAAATGGGAATGCGAAGAATACGTGTTTGCGTGTGTCCTGCGCTCAAACAGCGTCATGCGGGTAGTTTACACTGTAGTACCTGCAATATCCGCCGCTGCCTAATATCCGCTGCCAGTCTTTACTGTGGAGCGTAATGCATGAGCGATAGCGATTTGCGATCCCAAGCAATCTAACGATGTTTTGGATTACCAAACATAGGGAGTGACAGATGTCAAGGGTACTATGTCTTTCTATTTCTACAGAACTAAATTTTATACGTAACATTTTAGACGTAACTTTCAATAAGGTAAAGGTGGCCATTCATCCATTTATATTGCGATAGCTTTTATGTTTTTGAAACCCCCGGAAATATTCTCTAAAATATTTAATGATTTTGTTACCCTTTGTATTAGACGAATGCATTGACGCGTTGTCTTATTGAAAATTATTGAAGTTTTAAGCCAGATCAGAAAAAACTGACGTGAGATCAGCACTTCTATATTTTAAAATTAAATAATCTTTGCAATCACTTAACAATATCTAGCAGTCATATTGACAACGGTATCTATTATAATTATAAAATTTAGATGAATCCTATTGATTATTTTTCCTAACAAATGAACCCGCTCCCAGTTTGTGTCTTAAGCCGCCTCTTCCCCCAGCAGGCAGGTGATATTAAGACGGTTGGCGGCGACAGATCTGGCTTTGTGATCCAGTGTTCAATGCGCCGCTTGCGCTAAAGTATCTTTGTGTATTCATTTACGCCAAATTTAGACTAAATAATTTATCCAGAGTGTTTTAGTTGTAATGATTACACATTTTATTTATCAGAAGATTGGTAAGTTAATGCAAATTTAACCAGTGTATTTTGAACACTTATATATTAAATATAACCAGTGTATTTTGATTCTGGAGCTGTATTTTGAGTTGTAATTTTATACGGATTCAACTATAACCATTTATAATTTTGAAATAATGAAAGCGTGTTTTTACTGTGCGTTTACCATCGCTGATAATATCTACTCATAAAAAAAATGTTGTGAAATTTGGCAATATTCCTTTATACTTAATAAACATTTTAATTAAGAATAGTCAATGATATTCCGCTTTCCGCTTTCGCTCGTGTCATAATTAGGATAACCACGCTTGCCAACAGATGCTCTATGTGATGTATGCAACTTCCCTTCAAATCGAAACCTTTTACCGAGTTCCCGCTCTCTCTTATGCCTTCCACTTCACCTACTACATAATTTTAAGACGAGTAGGCATAGGGTCATCTGGTTCGCAATGTAACTTTTCATCGGAACCTGGACGCGAGTTTCCGCTCTCGCTTATGCCTTGTCCCGCGTCAACCAGGTGATATTAAGACGGGTAGGCACGCCGACAGATCTGGCTTTGTGATCTAGTGCTCGCTGTATATTGAAAGCTGTTTTCAAGCATTTTATCGAATTCTGGATATTGGAGATGGAGATGTTGTGTAAGTGTCTGTCAAAGGTTGGCTGTAAAAGATCCCTTGAAGAATAACTTCGTCATACTTCGCTATCTTGCTAAAAAAAAATATTACGCGTTTTTTTCTGAAAACTTTATTAAGTGTTTACTTACTTAACTACCTAAGTGTGTAACAGCACACAAAGCCAACCAATCAGTGTGCGACCGATCACCTAGTTACCAGACTTACCAGTCACCAATCATCACAAAAGCTTAAGCTTTCAGTTGTGAGTAATAATTAGACATGATAAAACAACAACGTAGTTATGCTTAATGATAGATGAACAAACATACAGGGCGGCCCGAAATTTACCATTAATATTTCAACCAGTGGTCGGGTATACATACGCTTCTGAAAACCTACTACTATACCACTTTCATTTCTTTTGAAACCGGAAATTTTGCCGAAAGTGACTGCGAAGCATGAAATAGTCGTGGTTTTATACATAATTAGCGTTTTGTAAGCTCTACCTGCCCCAATGATGATGATGAGAGGTATAATAGTGACCTTCAAACGCGTCTTACAAAACCTATAGGATAAATGACGAGATGTAATTCTAGTCCCAACACCTCACACACCTATAAACAACTCCAAAAACAATAAAGAGTCGGTTCGGTATACATAAAGGTAAAGTAAATATGATGCAAATGGACCCCATAAATAATTGATGCTTTTACTACAGCAATTCTCACCAATCGCCGTAATTTATTTATTTTCCCTTCCGATGGCAGTGTTCCGATTATTTCGCCGGTCCATTTACCTCCGTCAGAAGGATGGTCGGGATATGATAGTTCATTTGTTTTCTTCGGGAAAATGCTACGGACATATCTGGAATTCCTAACAAGTATTGAAACGAGCGGCATTTAAATAATAGGTATGATTCGTATTCGGATCGGTCGTTCCACACAGATGTTTTTGTTTAAACAGGACTGAAGATTTTATAGAAATAAGTGTTTATTTTTTATACTTGCAAACACATCACTCGTGTATTTTCATTTGTGGTAGGTAACGCTAGATAGACAAAAACAATGACTATTGCACGTTTAGTAGACACGTTTAACATTTTTTTTCCTTGGATATCGTTAGAGGCGACTAGATCAACTCGGCGGTTAAAGACTTAGCATATTTTTTAGGTTCAAAGTTAAATGAAATGGATGTAAATAGTGATAACTTGCGCACCTGTCATTTGGAACATACCTAAACTTATCCTTAGTCGCCACTAACGACATACACAGAAGAAACGGAGAGGTGTTATTTTAAACGCAACACTTAACGCTTTGATGGATTAGAAGCAATTACTGGCGCAAAATAAAGGTATATTGACTTTGTAGTTAGTTAAAGAATTTCGGTACCATAAAAACAGGAAACTGAAAGGCTTTGCAGCAATAAGATGTTACTCTTACATACACACTATATGCAGTCACGCCTTTTTCCCACAGAGGTAGTTAGAGACTACTTACTACAACTCTGACATACCTTCATCGCTTCATACACATTCATTAATCTTTTGATACATGCTTGTCGATTCCAAGTACAGTGGAGTTCATAAATATATGAGCAGACAAATGCCATATATGTAAACTTTTGCACTTTTGCAAAAGTTTACATATATGGCATTTGTCTGCTCATATATTTATGAACTCCACTGTACTCTTGTACCTGACGTTTTTCCAAAGCGCACCCAACTCAATTTGGTCACAGGACGTCCGTCCAGGCCTTCCCCTTCCAATGCTATCTACACTCTCCAAACAAATCCTCTTTCATCCTCTTTTAAACCAACTAAGCATACTTCGCTGCAATCAGTTCCTTTGGTGATTTGCGAATAATTTGACAAGATTAGGTCTGAAGGACGTATTTTAAAACACTAGCATTTCGTACCGCACGGAATTAATGGTATGTTAATTCCGCACCTGTTTCCACGAACCACCATTAATTCCTTCAAAGTAAAGACACACAAGCCGCCGCACGCGCCGTATTCGCTCCCCATTAAGTGTAAAACGAAATAGACATCCATGAACATCCTATTTACATGTACCTCACAGAAAAACCGCAGAAATGGAGTGCGGCCGCAAACTACCTCGCCGCTTTCGTTTCTACGGCCCAAACGTGGGCTGAGAGCGATTAGCGACGAATAAGAGAGAAGTATACATACACATCATGATAGAAGACAGCTTCTTGAAGTGTATGATAGAGCAAGAAACAAATGTTTTACGTTTCGGATCACTTTCACTAGTTTTAGATTTTTTGTTGGAGAAACCAACCAACCCCTTAAAACGATTATCAAAAGATCTATATTGGTATAACGTCTTAGACGAAGGCATATAGGGCAACTTCAGTATTGCCTTTAAATCTCCATCTACATACACACATATATTATTATTATTCTCACGCCTGTATTCCCAAGAGGGGTAGAGGGCAATGAACTCAAAAGTCCAGTACCACGTTTAGCGATTTCTATGTAACCAGATAAAACAGCAGTAACAAGTTGCTAGCCCATCGCCCACAATACACTAACCTTTTCCTAGAGTCAACCTCTTACGACACCCGTGAGAAGAAAGAGGGAGGTGTTATTCTAACTCAAAACCACACAGGATCTCCAACTAGTGCCACTAAAATCGAGATTGCGTAACCTATGTCTGCCTGAACTAGTGTAACAATTGCGGCAGTTGACAATATTACAGTTGTGTGAGTTTTTTTGGGTCCCATCTCTTTTCTCTAACCTCTGGTCTTTGACAGAAAATAGACGGACTGGTTTATATCCGCTGCCTATTATCCTGTTATTATCATGCTAGCCTATATTCTTTATGCAGACTTCCGCAATCAACATCGGGGTTTTTGACAGATCGAAGTCTGTCCCACTTTCACATCACTTTTGTCACACACGGAATCATTTCCAAAACACACAAATCGAAAAACGTACACTGTAGTTTTAGCTAATTGTACATTTTTACGATTGTATCTTGTATCTTGCCCACACGTGCAAATTTTCAGGCCAAATATCCCTCGCGAAAATGCCCGTTTCTTAGCCGCTAAATGATTTTACTAGAACTCGAAAGCAAATATTCGTATTTCATCATACAATCATGTGCCCCGGCCAAAAATCGAACCCGGGACCTTATGCTTCACAGTCAGGCTCTCTAACCATGGGCTATCCTGCCGACAAATAATAAAATGTAAATCGCTTCAGCTTATCCCCGACACCCGCCGAAACTTCGCTCACGATACATAATCCCATAAGTAGGTGCTTCCTAATACAAATTGCAGGCTGTCGCGCTCGTTAGCGTCGCTCGCTTGTTTCACGCGAAAACACACCCTACGGAAAAAGCGGCCAAGTGCGAGTCGGCCTCGCACATTGACAGCTCAAACCAATTTTTTTTCAATCTACCTTTTTAAATCACCACGCTACACAAGATGGGATGGTCATCAAAACTGGAATAGGTATAATTTGAAATTGATGCTTTCTTTTAGATTTTCCTCTTTTTCTTTACTGTGCCTTTTGCATTAGAAAAAGTAAAATAAAACCTATCTACTACATACCAAAACAATCATCATTAAATACATCATCAAATAATATTTTGAGGATTCAAAGTAGATATTATTTTAATAATTGGAACAATTTTTGCATTTTTATTGCGGCAAGAAATTTTTATTTAAGAAACTCTTTGATAACAAAATGGTACCATTGAAACAAAACTACCGTGAGACTCACTCATATAAACGGATACATTTATGCAATTAAAGCGTATCACAAACTAAGCAGATACGATAATAATCTGCGTATAAATACCATCTTTCCATAAGTCGACGCCAACAGATACTTGACGGTAAAATGCAAGTTATCTGCGTTGTATGTGATTGCTCACTGAATTGTGTAGAGAACGTTATTGACAGATATCCGTTCAGATACAGATATCTTATCCTAACTGCTTAGTGTGTGACACGCTTAATGGTTTGAATTTGAACTTGAGCTATCCATCCCTGTCCCTGTCTAACCCTGCTCGTTCTACGCACCATCCTACAAATCAATTAAAGCACAGGCAACAGCAAAAAAATACAAATTTGGAAAGCCCGCCAACTCCGCAAGCGAGCAGTGATACGTAAGTTACGATCCTTTCAATTTACTAAACATATACGGCAGGTTGTGAGGTGAAAATTTTCCAAGAATTTTCCTAAAATATATATTTAGGAGGCAATTTCCCGGCGCCTCTCCGCTGGCTTTCGTCGATTTTATTATGAAAATAATCATAACGTGGAATTCGTTTCCCATTTTTTTGGGAGATGTTTTTAGTTAGATACTCGGGCAAGCGAAGTAAATAGAAATACAGGGTGAAATGTGAATGTGATACAAAGTGTTTCTTAATCAAGTAATAGAATGGACAATAGAATGTACTAAGTCTTTTTTTTTATTAGTCTTATTAATTTTGATACCTCACCATTTCTTCTGTAGATGTCGTAAGAGTTGACTAAGGACATAAGTTGGTATACTTTAGGCGACAGGCTAGCAACCTGTCACTATTGTACCTGCCGCCTCAAAACCTAAAAAATATTATGCTAGAAGCCGTCACGAAACGTGAAATAGTCATGCTAGTCAATAGTGCTCTGCCTACCCCGTTTGAGAATACAGGCGTTATTGTATGTATGTATTAAGTTTGATGTGTCATATTTTGAATTTAGTGATGTAGATACTTACCTACTAAATTTGAATCGTCTCATTCATCTGGCTAGATTTTATATAAATCTGCTGTAGATTTTACTGACTTACTTTTAAAACTGGATCTAGTTAGTCGAAGAACTTAACTAAACTACGTTATTTAGTGCTGTTATAGAGTAACAATAATTGTTGTTGGAACTACATGACGTATGTCAAATAGAATCTCCTCCACAGCTATGTCTATGACAGTCTCATATCGGCTTAAGTGCCTCATCCACTCAGGATGTCTTGAAACACGGTGTCGCCTTTATGCAGTGCCGTTGCCTTCTAAATACGTCTTTCATGTTTTAAACGCTGGTCAGTGAAATAAAGCGGCCACCCCGGTCAGCCGGACCACAGAATAGATAATGTTCAGTAGTCAATCTCCATAAAGTGCTCGAGTACCTAACGCATTTATAGATACGTCTCACAGACACAATATCTCGGAACAATTGGTACCAGTACTAGAGGCACGTTTGAGAACGATTCTGCAACGTTTTCAAGAATAACTAGCGGAACTTTGAATTTGTAACAAGTACTTACATATCTTAATAGATGAAACGCCTTGAAAGTGTTTTCCATTAGCTTACTGTAAAAATCATTAGGTACGTGAGAATGGGAATTTATTACAATTTAAAATATGCATTTCGCCAATGACGAAATCGTCCCAAGATAATTATGTAAATTATAACGTCGAAATATAAGTAACAAGGACATTAGAGAAAAAAATATTTTACTTACCACAAGTGCCATTACCACGATAGTTTCATGTGCATACCAGGTATGTTGCGAATCTTCGCATCCGCATCCACATATGCGGAACTTCCGCATCGATTTGGATATCTGCATCCTCATCCGCATCCGCATAAATTCGATGCGAAGTTATTTGCGGCTGCGGATGTGTAGCATGTTGCGACAAGAAAGAAAGTGGCACTCGTCGAGTGGCACGTGTCGAGTCGACCAATGGGCAAGCAGAAATTTGATTTCGTACTTCGGTGAATCGGTGACGATGACGCGTCTCGCTATTATTTTATCGTGGTCGTGACAAGATCTGAAGCAGAGTACTTTGTTTTTTTACCTGACCCAACCCATAATTGAGTTTTTTGTACATGTGAGAAAAAATGCATCCGCAACATCCTTGGTGCATACGCCATAATTGACATCCCCAAAAGCGACCGCCGGGCGTAGGTGTGGAAAGTGAAGAACAAACACTTGATTGTCTTCTGTACGTTTTTCATTTGTGGCCGGACCCGGGAAGTGGTACTTAATATTCTATGAGCTACTGTAAAGCTTGAAAAGATGTTAAGTGTGACATTTCATGCTTTTGTACATATATTCAAGCCGGAGTGGACACTATAGTCTATAGCACATTACTGATTACACGATATCACACAAATCAATAGGTATCAAATTAATAGGTACCTATACCTAAATTTCGTAGGACATCCACATCACTTAACTTAGTCCCAAACAGGTACTAAACAACAGATAAAACACTTTGATGTAGCTTGACATCATACGCGTACCATAGTTCCACTCTCTGATTCAAGACAACTTACTCAACGCTATGTAACTTACGTTTATTTTATAATAGAAACGGTACGAGTATGGGTAACACTGAAGCAAAAAATCCTAGCAATCGTAGTCACCGCGGACACCGGTCGATCCCACATTCGTTCCAGAACGTTCCACCCATGTCCCCGTCTCCGCAAACTATCTTCTCCAAGAATTTATGCCTCCGCGAATGTACAAGCATTTTTGTAAGCTTGCATTTCGGCCATAATTACACGGCTCATGGTTCCTTGGCTTTTAATTAAAAGCCCAAGTCTTGTTTATTAACTTTTTGCCTCCGCTCCGGACTTATGCGAGAGCTTTTTCGGACGCAAAAAGAATTAAAGAAATTAAAATGTTTCGCTGTTCCGGAATGAGAAAGGAATTAACGGAACTAGAGCTGATAGTTTAACCGTGTCGGTCTACGCGACGGCAGCCGCTCGTCGTGTTATGAATTGTTTTCTCAAATAAAACAAGCTTACGTACGTCTGAAAAGTTCTGTAAATTTTTAAGCGTGGAATTTCGTTGCGAAACTCTAAAGTATTTACATAGTTTTAGTGCTACGTTGAATTTAAAACGGATCGGGCTTAAAGTGAATTAGCGTTTAATTTAAGATAAACCTGATTTATTGTTCGGAGAGTGCGATTACTTACGAACTTTTGCGGCTGAATAAACCTCAGGTGGAGTTACTTTATTTTTTTAAGGCAAGAAGGCGGTAGAAATACTAGGGCCTATTAATTCTTGTTCTCGCTGGGTTGTTTATCGCGGCAGTTTGCGGTCCGTCGCGAGCGCCTCGTGGGAAATTAGCGACGAACGCCGCAGCCCGACACGAGAAAGCACCCAATTTTTGAGTTTTTAAACTGCGAACGAATGGCTGCAGCCATGATCGCTTAATGACGAGTAAAGAAACTCGCATGCTCTAATTACACGCGGACTACAAGGTCTGCTAGAGCGTCTGATGTTTAGTTGTTTTTAAGACTAGTAAAGTGAATATTGATATGTAAACGTGTGTTTCCTTTTATTGACTGAATCTTCGCTGAGCATCTAGCGTACCTACATGCGGAAATATATAATTTTATTGTGAACCTTTTTCTGTTGCTAGACCTCCTTAAATAAGATATTCATTTCATGACGAATAAGGTTATACAAACTTAAAAGTAAGATACTATTTCGAACACTATAGGTACTTAAGTATGAAGTTGTCCAAAACTGCTGCCATTTGGATGCTTAGAAGACTGGCAACATTCTCTATCCAAAGAACGAGCTTGTCCTCTGGTACCCTGGTGCGCCCTGGAGTTTGGCGGCAATAACCCTTAACTATTCTAAAACTCTTGGTTGCCAAGATCCCTAATTTTCTACACCTAACAGTTCAGATAATAATATGACGCAACCGCTAATGACATTTTATTTTTTATTTTAGTTAAATTCTCAAATGGTTCACATTTGTTTCATGGTTATTTTGTCTACTCCAATCTAAATCACAAGTGCCAATACGAAGCGCGATATTAATAATACTCACTCTTTTTCCCCAAGTCAGCGGAGGAACTCGCAGCCAAAGGGACGATACAAAGTGCTTTTTCCTTGTTTCCCTCTCCAAATAAACTGTACTCAATTCATGTCCCGTTTAATGTAACCGCGAAATGTGTAAATAAAATTTGTACAAACGTGTATTTAGTATCAAAATATCGCGTGAAGTAAAAGCGGGCAAAAACATTTTCCCTGTTCCCTTTGATCAGATCAGACGACGAAGTGGCGTGTAAGTAACGCCGAAAAATAAATAGAGGCTGTTGACGTACCGAGCAACAAACTGTGCCGGTGTACAAACATTTTTAATATTAATAACACAACATTCGTAAACTTTTTGCTTCCATTAGAGGTAGTTAGATAAACTGCATTGGTTTAAATGTGATGGAATGATAACTAACAGAAATCGAAATGTCTTAAAACGCTTACATTTTAACAAAGTCGAAACCTTTTTTACCATTTGCACCCGTTTTCCTCTTGATTATATTATCTTATCAAACTGTAAGTGCTTGTTTTTTTTTTAATTACGGAAAAAACAATGGCCAAAAGCCATACAGCCCAGTGTTATTTGTAGTCTTTATTGTAAGTGCCAAAATTGGCGGCAACGTTAAACGTCAAACTCCCTAGGGCCGGAACACGTCCCTAGTGATGCGCCATAACGCTAAAAACCGGAAAATTCCCCGTAAAATCCGTTGTTTCCCAAGGTATCGGAGCACAATTGGACAGTCCCACATAAATCCACGGGCACATTCAATGGGCTCATTGGCATGGGCTCAATGGGAAACATGGGCTCGAGCTTTATCGTCGCGGGCAAAAAAGGGCCAAGTCCTTTATTCGATTCATTATAAGCGGGAGCAGTAAAGTGGAGTATTTACGTTAACGCACATCCCCGTAGTAGTTTACGAGGCATTCGACGTAAACGACTGGCAGGGTGGCTCCTTATTCTACTCAATAGACGTTTTTTTGACGTTTCATTTATAAAGGTTTTATTTAACTGGTGGATATTTTGTCAACCGAAACGTTCTTGTTTTTGACCCCTAGACAACGTTTTGGTCATATTCTAACCAATAACTTCCTACTCTTAATCCGTTCCGTTAAAAATAAGACTTAAAATGGACATTTTTTTTTCTCAGAAATCCAAAGGTAAAACTGGAAGTCATTATTGCAATTATGTTTTCAATACAAAGGTATCACGATTAGCGGTGACATTTGACAGTGGTATTTTTCATTACAATGTGGGATTTAGAAGGGTTTTTCTTTACTTAAATTTAAGCCATGTCATGCGTCGAGTACTCGGACGCTTACTTTAGGTCCTAGTCCTAGCCTATGTTTATTGTATAGTTTAATCTAGTAATCCCGCGACACGTGTGTGGCGTCACGTATTGCGAATCCCGTCTCAAGTGCAAATAGACGAAACGCCTGGAACTAGCCCGCTAGCACAACGCAAATACAGACAGAAGCCAATTAATTGTATGTACTTCATTTTTCATACCTACGCCCGGTGCTCGCCCTTGGGATGTCAGTCATGACGTATGTACATAAGACTATTGTGGTAGAGGAACTGTGTCTAGTTGTTTGATTTACGATAAATAATAAGTAAGACGGATTTTAATTTGGCTTAGTGTATTGTGGGCCCGTGTGGTGCCGGGTTAGAATAGCACCTCCCCCTTTCTTCCCGTGGGTGTCGTAGGAGTCGACTCTGGGAAAGGGTTAGTGTATTGTGGGCGATGGGCTAGCAACCTGTCACTGCGATATTACGTTTAACCATCTGGTTACCCTGAAATTGCTAAACGTGGCACTGGATTTTTGAATTCATGTGCTCTGCCTACCCCTCTTGGGAATACAGGCGTGAGAATATGTACGTATGTATGTATGTATGTTTTTAATTTAATGTCATTCTTAGATACTTTAACTACGATATTGCGTATCTTGTGACGATTTCGCCTTAGGAGAAATGCACGGTTAATACATTTTAAAGTGAAATAAATTCTCATTCTTATGTACATTTTTACAGTAAGCTAATGAAAAACACTTTCAAGGCATTCCCTTTAAGATACTTGTTACAATATTACAATTCCTATAGTTACTCTTTCAGTGTAGTATCGTCCACAAACGCGCGTCTCATACCCCCTACAGACTCACGCAAGAAGTCTCGCCGAGAAATTGTTGCGCGAGAACGGAGAAGGCATCTACACTCATGCGACAACTGCGGCTCGCCTGTTCTCCACACCAATCGGAGAACAGGCGAGCGCGAGAAAGAGACGGCGAGAAAGCGATCACATTCACGCTTCTCGGGTGTTCTCGGGCGTTCTTGGCGTGAGTCTGTATGGGGTATCAAGCGGACGGCCGCGCTCGGACTGGTCCCAACTGTTCCAAGAACGTATCTGTGAGACGTGTATGTGTGTTGCTCAAGCGCACTTTGTACGAGGGCTGCACTGAAAATTTCGGGAAACTAATATTTAAATACTATTTTTTATCACGTATTATACCTTTTTACAATCGTCAAAGTTTCTATATCTTAAAACACTGGCCACATAGAAAAAAAAACAATGGTTCGGTTTCAATTGTTTTTTGAACTTGATGAGTCGCTGCTCAACATGGAATTGTCTCGTGAAAATTTAAGACCTATGATTTACTGCGACTTTAAAAGTGGATTAACACAAAAATAATGTGGAGACCGGATGATTGCTGCTTTTAATAATGAAGCACCTTCGATGACTACAATATACAGGTGGTTTTTGGAATTTCAACGTGGCCGTGTTTCCCTCATGGACAATGTGCGTGAAGGTCGACCAAAATCGGCAGTCACCCAAGAAAACATCGATGTTGTGCGTAAACTGATTACGGAAGACCGACATGTGACATATCGGGAAATTCAGGAGTGTCTGGGCATTGGAATGAGTCAAATACAAATTATTCTACAGCAAGAGTTAGGCGTGCGAAAATTGTTTTCCCGGTGGATACCTCATCTGTTGTTCGACAAACAAAAAACGACTCGTGTCGATTAGTGCCCCAAAACTTTAAATAAAATCAACAGAAGAAGCTCAAATGCAGTTTTTAGTATTGTATTGGGTGATGAGTCATGGATATACGCATATAAGCTTGAAACTAAACACCAATCTCGAGTATGGGTCTATGAAGGCGAGATTAAGCCGACAAAAGTGGTTCGCTCTCGCAGCACGGCCAAAAAGATGATGGCTACTTTTGTCTCCAAATCGGGTCACGTGGCTACAATTCCTCTTGATGATCGTAGAACAGTCAATGCCAATTGGTATGCAACCATTTGTTTGCCGAGTGTGTTTGGTGAACTGAGAAAAAAAAACATCAATCGTCGCATCATCCTTCACCATGGAAATGTCAGCTCCCATACGGCTCGGTTAACAAAGGACTATCTAGACGGTGAAAAAGTCGAATTACTTGACCATCCTCCATACAGCCCTGACTTAAGTCCCAATGACTTTTTCACATTCCCCAGAATCAAAGATAAGTTACGTGGTAAGCAGTTCCAGACGCCAGAAGATGCCGTGGAGGCGTACAAAACGGCCATTTTGTCGACCCCCCCTTCAGCGTTCAATGAGTGCTTCAAAAACTGGTTTGAACGTATGGAAAAGTACATTTAATATAAGGGAGAATACTTTTAAAAGCAATAAAATTACTTTTGATCATTTTAACTGCATATTTTTTTCTATTCCCGAAACTTTCAGTTTGACCCTCGTATGGAGTTTGACTTCTGTACCGTCAAAGAAATTGATACCTGTGCACTTTGAACCTTTTCATAATGAGTTTCATAGTGTTTTGATTAGTAGATAATACGATAAGTCACAGTGACATTTCTTGTGAAAAGGTACAAAGTGGCACAGTTATCAAATACTTTGACTGTACCTATGTGTGTTGTGGCTCTAGCCCAGTGTACTGAAGCTTAGCTTCATCTAGCCTCAGCGAAATTTCTAGTGACGAGGTACCATCGAACCAATTCATTCCTGACGCACCATAGAACCTATTAAAGTTAACGCCATAGTAACATTGCATTGCTGCAAAGAAAACCTGTGGTGTTATTTTATAAAAGATGTTTAAATTGTAGACCTAATAAATATCTAGTTGATTTCTTTCATTGCATTTTAATTGTTTTATTGTAAGTTGAACTTTAAGTGCGTACTTACTCCTAGACCAGGTTACCCTACGTTTACTGTGACAACGTTTCGTGCTGGTTCAGCAGTCAATTGGTTGGAATGTAGAGACGACAATAAATACACACAGCTTAAGGTGTATATTTTAGTAGTTTGATTATGATCGACGTAAAGTATTTTCCGCAGTTTTCCCTTTCATTTCAATTCACAGTTATTCCGTGTCGGGTTTAGAATAACACCTCTCCATTTATTCCTTGGATGTCGTAAGAGGCGACCAAGAAAATAGGTTAAGGTGTATACGTATTTTAGGCGATAGGATTTCAACCTGTCACTATTATACCTGCCAACTCAAAACTTAAAAAAATATGCTAGAAGTGGCGAAACGTGAAATATAGTCACTGCTTTGTCTATGTAGCGATTTGTGTCTGCCTGCCCCATTTGAGAATACAGCCATGATGTAAGTGTGCCCTTCTATTAATTGTTTTTTTAAATTTTGTTTTGTAATACTCTGAGTAGAGTGCGGCACGACCCACAGCCCGCCCCAATAAGACGCGTAACGCGTCTGAGGGCAACTACCACTACTCATTAAACCCGCAGATAAGCAAATACTCTCGTAAACATTCTATGTAATACATAATACCGGTTTACGGCTGTACCGCCTCATATCACCGGGATCTGCCGCCAAATAATATAAACAGAATCGGAATGGGATACTTGGAAATCTATTAAGTATAATTAAATAGACTGAGATAACAATTATTTATACTATTGTCGGGTTTAGTAACCCGTGTGGTGTGAGCGCCACTCCATTTCTTCCGTGGATGTCGTAGGAGGCGACTAGGGAAATGGGTTTGGGTATTCTTTAGGCGACAGGCTAGCAACCTGTCCCTATTATACTACCTCTTACATCTGTTTTCAAACCCTGAGTGATGCTAGAAGTGGCTGCAAAGCGTGAAATAGTCATAATCATGGATATGTCTATTTCACTTTTCGTGTGCTCTGCCTACCCCGTTTGGGAACATAGGCGTGATTGTATGTATGTATGAATGTCGGGTTTAATGAGAGGTCCATTTCTTCCGTGGATGTCGTAAGAAGCGACTAAGAAGGGTTGAGATATGGTTTAGGCGACAGGCTAGCAACCTGTAAATATTGTATTTCTTTCATCTAATGTTTAAACCTATTTTTTACATACATACATAAATCCCAATGAAGTAGGCAGAGAACACGAAACATTACAAAGTCAAAACCATGACTATTTTAAGTTTCGTAGCCGCATTTAGCGTTTTACGTTTAAACGTAGATGACAGGAATACAAAGGTGACAGATCGCTAGCCTGTCGCCGAAAACATACCAAACACTAATTCCTTTTTCGATTCTTACGACATCCACAGAAGAAATGGAGAGGTGTGTTTCTAAACCCAAAACCACAAAAGTCAAATTTGTAATGAAATATAAATAAATAAATATCACTGGACAATTTTTACACCAATCACCTAGTCCCAAAGTAGGCAATTTAATGCCTGTGTTATGGGTACAGTCGAATTCATAAATATATGAGCAGACAAATGCCAAATATGTAAACTTTTGCATCTTATTGTCAATGTCATAAAGGTGTGCAGATATTTTTGAAACCTCAGTTTTGCTCATATATTAATGAACTCGACTGTACTAGACAACGAATAAACTTACTTATATACATATAAACATCCAAGACTCGAAAGCAAACATTCGTATTCATCATACAAACATCTGCCCCGACCGGGGATCGAACCAGGGACCTTAAGCTTCACAGTCAGGTTCTCTAACAGCTGGGCTATCCGGCCGTCATACCGTATACTTGCTTTATCTGCAGTTTTTGGTATTAGTTATGTTGGTGTTTCAACTCTACTGAGATTTCACCATTCGTTACACGTGAACACAAAAATTAAATGTTAAACGACACAATGGAACAAATTAATTAATTCTGAATATAATGCAGGCTTCTGGAGCTCATTAACTTTATGAAATCATTGGCCAATTAGCGGTTCACGGTGCAGCGAGTCGCAAACAGTTTAGCTTACCAATTAACTCGCATAATACGTGTATTCAAGTCATTCACAGGGGTTTCCTGACAAAATAAATACGTACAGACGTCAATGAAGTGTTTGTATTTTACTTTTTATGCCTATGCTAGGTGATTGCTTTAGGGCAGCCATTCTCAAAGTGTGTTCCGCGGAACCCCAGGGTTCCGTGATGCCCCTGAAGGGGTTCCGCAAGAATTTAGAAAAAAAAAACGCCAATCTCTGATCGAAAGTTTTGACGCGGCGAAACATGGACGGATGGGTGGATAAAGAATACTTTTAAAAACTGATGTTTTTTTGTAGGGTTCCATCAAGTATTTCGCTTTCCAAAAGGGTTCCGTCGCCTAAAAAGTTCGAGAACCGCTGCCTTAGGGATTTCAGTCATGGTCATGGCGTATGCAACTATGCACACAAAACCATTGTGGTAGTGGAACTCTGTCTAGTTACCTAAATTACAACATCACGACATGACATCATCACAATTATCGATCATCTTGCGACAATTGCGATATTGTTCAAATGCAGCCTGCATTCCTGATTATATTTTAAAGTGTAATAAATTCCCATTCTTATGTAGATACATTATTTTACAGTAAACTAGTGGAAAACAATTTCAAGGTCTTTCATTCAAGATACATTTAAGATTAACAAATAATTGTTCTACGGTGGGTCAGGAATCAGTTGGTATTCCCTTAGTCGCCTCTTACGACATCCACGTAAATGTAGAAGTGTTGTTCTAAACCCGACCCCATTCGGAATATAATGTACTAGCTTTTGCCCGCGGCTCCGCTCGCGTTAAATTCGGGGTATCACAGAAGAGATAGCACACATACCAATTTATAGCTTTCTACATTGAAAACTTCCACCCCTCACTTTAGGGAAATGGGGGGTTTTGAAGAGACAAAAAGTAGCCTATGTCACTCTCCATGCCCTAAACTATCTCTACCTAAAAAATCACGTCAATCCATCGCTCCGTTTAGCCGTGAAAGACGGACAAACAAACAAACACACTTTCACATTTATATATTGGTACGGATGTGTATTTGTATTTCTCCTGGTACCAATTGCACTAACATTTGACCTGCATGATAGTGTAATACAATTTAGCTAAGCAATCGGAAGCAATAACCGGCGAGAACGGGTATAATGGCAATTGCCTCATTAATATGTCTTTCCAAGTTTAGCAGTTAGCCTGGAACAATGCGACAGACGGAAGTCACAGGCGGTGGCTGAATGGAAAACATTTCTGCTTTTATTACAATACATTTCTGTTTCAATAGTGTAATCAGAAAGCGCTGCGCCTCGATTGTAGTTAGGTTATATCATAGAGGACAGACCAACTAGAGAAACAATGATGGCCATCCAGATCCGCAAACGGTCAGTTTATTACAACTTACTAACTGTCACAGAAACTGTAAAGAGCCAATAACCATAGAGGAAAAAGCCACTGCGTTACGCGCGATCTGGCTGGCCAATAAGAGCACAGCGAACGCCGCCATGCTTTGGTGGAATCGTATTCGAACAAATTCAATGACATTAGTACTCTATCGGTTCTGTCCTCTATGGGTTATATTATACTGTTTACGTTGTTATTATTATTACTAACCGTAGAAATAAGTTTTATTTGATATTTTTGCATTGTACTAACACATTCCGTGGATTATTATCTGAAAGAATTTCAATTACTATTTTCTTACTATTGGCAACTGCCAGCAATATGCAATTAAACTTTAATTATATTTTTCTTTTAGTTCATATTGATTGTATCAGAAAGACACAATCAGCGTCACGTAAAGCAGAGATAGACCATGCTCTAAGCCGATATTCGTTGCGGATACCGATGACAATGTGCAAACTGGTTATTGCGCTATAAAGTTGTCGAAATCTAAAATGGCAAGATTCTAAATATTGGGGGTAAAAGTGATTGAAATTTTGCTAGGTTAAACGCCAAGGTCTGTCGCGTAAAAACGCATTAGGTATTTCCACTGCAACACTTTAGTGATAGAAACCAGAATCGCCGCCGCTTCTCCCTTGGCCCACGCCTAATGGAAATGCACACTCGCGCCGGGCCGTAACTCGCCGAACAGCGCGGCGGCGCGGGCGCCGGCGAGCTATATCACACGCCCGTTTACGCCAGCGTGTCACGGCGCTCCGGCGAACGGAAGAAATGGAGAGGTGGTATTCTAAACCCGATACCAGGCGGAACAGAAATCTAACATAGCAAGATTCTAAGTACTGGGGGTAAAAGTGACTACTGAAACTTTGCTAGGTTAAATGCCAGGGCTGACGCGTAAATATACATTATTTGCACTGTAAAATTTCAAAAAATATGCTAGATGTGGCCACTGAAATAGTCATGGTTTTGTCTATGGAGCGTTTCGTATGCTCTGCCTACCCCATTTGGGTATACAGGCGTATACAGATCTATGTGTGTGTGTAAACGTTTCGTAAAACCAAAATCGCCGCCGCTTCTCCCTTGTCCCACGCCTAATGGAAAGCACACTCGCGCCGGGCCGTAACTCGCCGAACAGCGCGGCGGCGCGGGCGCCGGCGAGCTATATCACACGCCCGTTTACGCCGTAAGCGTGTCACGGCGCTCCGGCGAATTGCGGCAAACAGCAGAAACATAGATACTATACTCTGGCGGTTTTGGTACTTAACTTAATGTAAACAAATTTGATGTCAGATTTGATAGGTTAATACGGTTTTTGTTTACTTACCCACATTTTATCGAGTGTTCAAATAGTTTAGCTGAGGAATTTTACCTAATAATTATTGATCTGACGCGCACTGGTGCGTAGCTCCGTAGGTCACAAATTGGCCCGAAACATGTCGAGCTAATCTCGATATAAAAACGTGAGGGTAGGTGGGTCAAAATTCTTTTCGTTGTCTTAAACCTTGTCCC
>BHDV01070601.1:50280-60814 GCA_005406045.1 Adoxophyes honmai | reverse complement strand
TAACCGAGTTCCACGCGGGCGGAGCCGCGGGCGGAAAGCTAGTTAAGTACCTAATAATTGCGTATGTAAATTGGTTTCTAAAAACTTTGCCTTCCAGGACGCCAGAAATAAGAATGGTTTATTTTTGTAATTTTTTTGGATTCGTCTCTGAAGACGAAATTTTTCTCGACATGTTTCAGGCTAGACCTTGTGAACCAGACGTGAGTTATCCGTGAGATATAAACAAATATCTCGGTAGTTTGATGAACAATAATTATAATATGTTTCGAAATTACAATCTAGGTTAGCACATTGTGAAACAACCTGTTCTAGTGATTTAGCGTTCAAATTAATTGGTCATGATTTTTATAATACCTCTTATTCAATTATTCTTATACAGGGTGATAATGTAATCCGTAACGAAATTTTACATACCTGTATGTTAATAAAACTTAAAAATATAATTTGAGTAGTTTTTCATTTTGTTTTGTAAATAAGAAGTTATGTGTCATCAAAGTTTTCCTAAAAAGTGCTAACATTATTGACACCGCGCGTGCAAGTAGCGCGCGTGGGGCGTCAACTATCAATCAACTTGTGTACAATAACAATAAAAAATTAACCCTACCCTACAAATCTAAACTAAGCGTACCTTAATAGCTGTTCAAAATGGAGTCCATTTCTCTCCAAACAGAGTCTTGCACGTTTCAAAACGTTTTCATTCACTCTTATTAGCCCTTCAGTCAGTGTCACTTTCACTTCAGAAAATGCACTTACAAACTTGTCTTTAAGATTGTGTAAATTTTGTGGTTCGTCCATGTACACACGGCGCTTGATTTCGCCCCAAAGCTAGAAATCACAAGGGGTGGGGTCAGTTGACCTGGCAGGCCAGGCCACAAGGTCGCAGTGGACCTATCCACCGCTCACTGTACACAATTGTTCAAGTGCTCGCGCGTACATCGCGAGCGTAATGGGGGGGTGCACCATCTTGTTGTTAAAAAATACTTAGGATGTACACTCGCACCATTTCATAGTAGGTACTCGCGATTCGAAAATACTAACGACATTGTCACTCGCACACTTGACGCTTACGTATCGTACGACTGGGGTGACTAGGGAACGCGTGCGCATCGACTGCCAGCTTGCGAATTCATTTTTCATACCTACCCTCGGCGGTTGCGTAAGGGTCGTCGAACTCGGCAATTGTGGCAAATGCAAAACTACCCTCCTTTAGAATAGAATTTAAACAAAAGTAAACAGTTACACTGCGGTTTGTAGTATGCCCACATTCAATATTTTTTTGGGAATTTCCCGATGAAAAAAAAAGAAAAAAAAAAGTGTTTTTTTATTTTACCATTGTATTGTGCTAGTGATTCTGAGTATCAGGAATTAATTTCGTTACGGATTTCATTTTCACCCTGTATGTAACTCGCACGCATATTACATAAGAATATAAATAAATGAGAGTAGGTACCTACCTACCTACTTCGTGTGCGATTTGGTATTGTATAAGTAGGTATTGAAATTTGACCGCTTTATGAAACAAACAAGGTAAAATTATACGTCTGGATTGTCTGTTGGACATTACTTGGTGAAGGCGAATAATGATATGGAGGACTGTATGAAATGGAATTATGAAATGCAAACCACTTTCTTTACTGGTAAACACAAGACTTTTAATATTTACAATAGAACACAACAACTCAAACTGAAAACCAATACTGACATGCTTCAATAAGAAAACAAAACATATAGAAAAACATAAACGTTTAAAAAAAGGAGGTATAAAACGCAAGGAGTTTGCGACATACCCGCCCCTTGTGCATGAATGCACAAACTAGCTCGGATAGCTAAGACTCATGAAGCCTTAAGTAGCTATCCGAACCAGTTTTCTAGAGGGGCGGCGCAGCAAACCCCCCGCTGTTGCTACATCCACCACTCTCACCACTCCGTCTCTGCCAGGGAAGACTGCAGCGACGCGACCTCGTGGCCATGTTCCTCGAGGTAAATTCTCGTCAATTATTATAACCACATCGCCAATCTGTAAGCCGTTGCTTTCGTTAGCACTGTTTTGCCGAGGTTGCATAGTTGGCAAGATTTCTTTCACCCATCTGTTCCAAAAATGGTCTGCTAAGCGGAGAGCTTTCTTCCAGTCGGCTCTTCTTAACAAATCTCTGTCGTCTAAAACTTGTGGGATTGTTTGGTTCGAGGACGATCCAATGAGAAAATGAAAGGGTGTTATTGTCTCCTCGTCATCATTTTCCGTGGAAACGTGGCCGAGCGGTCGAGAGTTAACGATGGCTTCAGCTTCTAATAACAAAGTAATTAAAATTTCCTCTTTGGGGGCACGTTCGTTTAATGTTGCACTCAGAGCTACTTTGACACTGCGTTCGAGCCTTTCCCAGCAACCTCCAAAGAACGGAGCTGCTGCTGGTATGAAACTCCATTTGATTCGTTGGTTTGCAGCGAAATCGTTAACTTCTGGGCCGTAAAACTCACGCAATAGCCGATTGGCACCAACGAAGCAAGTCCCATTGTCAGAAAATATCGTTTCTGGAATGCCTCGTCTGGCTATGAAACGCCGTATAGCCATAACATGGATAAGACTTGTGATTCCCCTACTCCAAAAAATAGACATTGTACATATATCATTCATTTACTTTCGTTTAACAGTCACATACAACTATGAAACATAACACGAAACATTAACATCATTCAACCTATTTCTTTTGACGTCTAGTATCCATGTATATGTAGAAAATGACCTTTCAACATCTACTGATGCCAGTATACCAAGTGCCACACACTCTTTCTTTAAAACATACTTTAAACCAAACACTAACTTAAAATTTAATGTTCTTTCAAGTCCCCGGGCTAAAAATCTTATCCATAGTAAGCTTACGCACCGAAATGGCACTACTTATTCCGATCATTGCGTGATATGGTTTAAAATTACCACCTTGAAGTGGTACCTCAGTTACCTTAAAATAAGTATGTAGCCGGTACATGTGGCGATGGTCCTTCACAGGGTGTAGCGTGATGGCGCGGTGGACTTCCCGCCTTTTCAGCCGCCCTGTATACGCCGCTGCGCCACTACTGTTGTGGTGGAGGATCGTCTGCATCTGAAAATGTAGGACATTCTTCTTTAATAAACTTTAACGCCTTGTTACAGCAAAAAGTGCAGATAAAGTAAGTTCATAAGGGCTTCCGTAGCAAGGCAGTTTGCGTAATGTATTTCCAGTAAGTAAAAAAAAGTAGTTAGAGGTTAGAGTAGATAGGCGGATACAGAGACGGGTAGTAGAAGAATCGAGTCCTGCGCGAGATATACCTATCACTATCACTATCACTGTCTAATTTAATTAGAAAACTCAGACAATGACAGTTCTGTTGGTCTATGAGATCGAACACAGGTTTGCGCACAATGAGTATTTTTTATTTAGTTCCCGTGTGGTGCCGGGTGAGAATAGCACCTCCCCCTTTCTTCCCGTGGGTGTCGTAAGAGTCGACTCTGGGAAAGGGTTAGTGTATTGTGGGCGATGGGCTAGCAACCTGTCACTGCAATATCTCGTTTGACCACCCTGGTTACCCTGAAATTGCTAAACGTGGCACTGGATTTTCGAATTCATGTGCTCTGCCTACCCCTCTTGGGAATACAGGCGTGAGAATATTTATTTATGTATGAGTATTTTTTATCTAAATGCGTTTTATTTATTTCCGCGCCAAAATGAGAACGAAAACACCCTAAATTTCGGCGCAAGAACTTGGGGATTTGGCTTGTCGTATTCATTGCATCGAATTACATATAGAGTAAAGTGTCCGCGTGAATCAACACTGCTTATTGTTAAACGTATCAAAGAATGATGTTGATGACGAATGTCAACTTTTACAAAAACAGACAGTGTTTGTCACACGATAAAGGCGAATATTTTGAGTAAATTTGTTGTGCAACTAGTGTTTGGGGAAAAAATATCGCTCTTCAATGTTTTTGTGTTAAATACCCGTTCGCTAATGCTACGATACCCGCGTCGCCTTTTTCACTCAGTCCTTTTCCCTCTTTCCTATGATGTTTCATAACACGCAAAATCCCATAAATATGGTTTTATTATTTACCAACTCTACATACATAGATTGATGTAAAGTTGGTAACTATAATTTAGCATTAAATCACGTATTAACATTTGACAATAGCACGTTTAGTTAATTTGTTGGCCAACAATTTTACGCTCTACTGCCATTACATTTGATGGCAAATACTCAAACAAGGTCTTGCTTAGCAAACAATAACATAAACCAACATAGCAGAGCACCTGACTTAGTGCAACATAGTACAAGACAGAGATAAGCATATACTGGTCATATGTGAGCACATAGATTATCTCATCGGTCTACAACAAGGCCCATCTGGCCGCAGTTTGATTAACAGATTTGTTTACGTAAACGACGTCATTGGAACTTCATTTCGTGACTAACTGTATGTGCAAGAATTGGGTAGTTGACTAAAAAACGAATAGTTTTGTTTTGTTTATATCACATTTCGCCTGCTCTACCTACCCCATTTGGGAGCTTAGCCAAGATTGTAAGTGTATGTGTAGGCTTAGCACGGTAACACGCGCGAAATACACCTTCGTAAACGTCATGGTGATGTTGAATTGCTCGACAAAGGAAACCTTTTGCTATA
Source organism: Adoxophyes honmai (assembly GCA_005406045.1). NCBI lineage: Eukaryota > Metazoa > Arthropoda > Insecta > Lepidoptera > Tortricidae > Adoxophyes > Adoxophyes honmai. Next base: position 56,160 of record BHDV01070601.1, on the reverse strand, counting down.
GTTGAGACTTTTAGGTACTTAAAAAAAGGTAAACAAACAAAGTCAACATTCACCTTGTAATGCGACTAAAATAGAAAGTGTCATATCTAATGTAGCAACACATACCTTATGTGATTTTTTATTTTGTCTGATTTGTTTATCTTTTCTTAAGTACCTAAAAGTCTCAACTGTAGATACGTTTATTGCAACAGCGTTCTTCGGTGGGTCAAAAATCAATTGGTTTACTGTACAGAAGGTATAAAACATAAACAAGATGATTAAGAGTTCATCGTCTCCTGAAATATTTACATCACAGTAGTTAAACCAGCAACGCAGCCATAAACTTAGAAATTGTTTAAAACTGGAATATTACGAGATCAAAAAATTTGACGTCTCTATACGCACTGAAAAACATAGATTTATTCGCCTAGCATATTAGATTTGTGAGCGAATTTTTTCCCAAAGAACCAAGCCCAAGTTTTGATTATTAACGCTGACAACAAAAGAGTTTTTTTCCCACAAATCCATCAAAAGTGTTTGTTTACAAATTAACTAGACGTTTACGAATTCTTGTGAACAAATGATACAACACGTCCACATTTGCGGGGAATGCCTTATCTCAATTAGGGGCAATTGTAATCCAGACTAAACACGATCTAAGGCACATAATGTCGTAAACTATAATGTTTTAGAGTAGCTTTATCTCTTAGATCGATAGTGTTCTTGCTTTTGAGTAAGAAAAGCAGAAAATTTGCATACTTAGATAACACAGGTAGGTAGGTAGGTAGGTACGTGCTAAATAGCTAGGGCAGATTTTTAGTTACGGACTTTTAAAGCGTCTTAAGAACTCACAGCAACCAAAGAATATGAAATATTCGTAAATGATTTTCGATGATTTTGTTATATTTAGGTAAGGCCAGGTTAAAAAGATAATATTTAAAATCGCTAATGTGATATTTATTTTTCCGGAGCGGCAATTTTTTTGTTATCCGATGTTGCCAGACTAAATAATTATTTTTTCCTATTTACATTCATAAATGATTTCTATATTTAAATTGTTTATGAATATAATTAATATACTTTATTCCATTATTTATTTATTTTAAGATATATTTTATATGAAATAAAGCATTTTAAACTCTTTTTGACAATAAAAGCGGAAATGGGCGCTGGCTCAAAGACTTCCATCCAGAGCTATCAACTGTCAAAGTACAACTGACGTTCCAAGTTTGTTTTCACGACTTGACGACACTCACAGCTCGCTTGCGCGGCCATTTTTGAATTATTCTGTCAGATATTTCAAGGTACGAATACAGAAGCATCTGATAGATTTTGACGACTGATGTCTCTTTAAATTCCCTCAACAGCCTTATCTCTCTCTCTCTCACACTATACACAGAGAAGTTTAAGTTATAAGGTGGTCACCAATCCTAGTGTGATCCACATCCCAGGTTGCTTAACTTGTGTGATCATCAATAATCTTTCCTAGCAATCGTAATCTTCATTTCCCATACCCAGGCTCTTTAATTCTGAATATTGATACATTATTGTATGCTACAGTGCATTAAATCATATGATAAACAGTGACATAACCTCTATATCTTCTAAGTATAATAACTGAAAATCCTGGCCTCCTAAAATTACGATTTTTTTTCTTAACTATCAGCAATACATCATGCTCTTTAAAACAAGGTATATTTCATTCATAGACGCTTACTTCATTTATGAACTAAATTCATGTATGGGAAGCTGCCCTACCTCTTTCATGCCATCAATGGTTCCTAATGGACAACATTGATTAGCTCCGTATTTTTTGCATATTTACTAAACTTAATATACGTACTTGCATCAATTGCCTGCATTCTTATCTCTACTGTTTGGTCGAATTGGCCCTAAGTCAGATTCTCGTTTAGTTTTGGGCCTCAACTCTAGCATATTTTTTATTTTAAGCGTACTTAGCAATTTAATTTTATGAATATTAATGCAAGCTGAACCGATTAAATATTAACATAGCGCGATAACTTCACATTCATTGATTCCAATTAATTACCGAGTTGTGATATATTTGATAACCCACTCCGTCGGGGTATCGCTTGTTAGTCAGATGTTATTTATCGACGATACTATGTTACGTTATTGTAACAGTTTATTTTACTAAATTTAGCAATGAGATAACGAATATTCGTTTCACATAAATAATGAACTTTTTATCAGCAAAAAATAATAGTAAAACTGCGTGATGGCAATCTCTACACGTTAAAATCATAAATCAGGCATATATATTCCAAACGGGGTAAGCAGAGCACACGAAACGCTACATAGACAAAAGCATGGTGTTTTAAGTTAGGAGATACGGTCAAGGACTTTAATTCAAGAGCCACCATAGAACCTTTTCAAAGAAAAATCATTACGGTTTCCCTTGACAATTAATGGGATGTCACTATGACATAGTGAAAAATAACGGAATTACTCACGTTGTTTATACCGAGATGTTATGTTTAAAATGTCACTATGACGATTACAGTGAATTAGTTCCATGGTGGCTCATGAATTAAAGTCCTTGACTGTACAGGTGGCAGGTTGCTAGCTTGTCCAGAAATACCTTATTAACCTATATCATAACATGTTTAAGTTGATTAGGTGTTTCTACTTGGGAAGTTGACTAAAAAACTATTTTTTAGTCCGTCAGATAGATTGCAAAAAAATATTTTACACGTATTTTTTATTTTATTTAGCAAATCAGAAATGATGACGACACAGTCTCGATGTTTTATTAGCTATTTGATAAACCAAAACACATGTGTCGCATTTTTTTCCATAATCTAACTAACAGAATTAGAAAGATATATTTTTACCCCAAACCACAACCCTATTGTTTCACCTTTAGAGTGCTTTATTTATTATCCCGAGTAACATTAACTATTCTATCCCAAAATGGCTTAAAAAATTCGCACGGGCTATTTTAATACAAAAAGCTTTCACTTACACTTACATTATGTCCCTGTGAGGTTAAGAGGATAGGAGTCGCCCCGCTTCAAACCACCTTCTCCATACAAACGTAGTCCCCTGTTTTCTCCGTGAATAATGACATTAGAGCAAAAATTTTTTTTACGTTATATTTGTATCTGTTTTGGCTATGCCCCTATGTTTTGCTTTTATCGATTTTCTAAAAAAAAAAAAAAATAAAAATAAAAATCGATAAAAGCAAAACGTAGGGGCATAGCCAAAACAGATACAAATATAAAGTAAAAAAAATTTTTGGTCTAATGTCATTATTCACGGAGAAAACAGGGGAATACGTTTGTATGGAGAAGCGGTTTGAAGCGGGGCGACTCCTATCCTCTTAATTACTGCTCTTGAAGATCAAATCTTTATTTAATTACCGACTGTTATCCAGTAGTTAAGCACGCAAAGTAAAACGGTTCTCATACAAATGGAACGCCAAGTAGCGACAATGTGAAGGGCCCATTTGAACATTAAGGTAAATGTCCCTATGGTCGACCCTGTACTAGTATTTTTCGCCATACATTCAGTTGGTAATTGATAATACTAAGGTACACATACATCACGCCTGTTTTGCCAAATGGGGTAGGCAGAGCACATGAAACGTTATACAGAGAAATGATAAACTACTTATTACACGTTCCGTATCCACTTCTAGCATATTTTTAAGCTCTAAGTTCAGAGGATACATTGACAGGTTGCTAGCTGGTCGCATAAAATACATTACCATTATTAATTTTGAATTCGTTAAATTTACTTTCGTAGTTGTCAATTTTGTGCAGAGATAAAAAAATATACCATACCTAACATTAATACCAAGATGTCTTGACTTTATGACCATCTATGACAAATTCCTTTTTTTCCTAAGGATTTAATCTCGAATAATACCTCCAATGGTATAGAAAATGGCGTAGACGTAAAAAAAATATACTCACGAGCCAAAATATCGCATCACTTTTCGTACAACTTTGTAAAGGAAGTGATGCAATATTTTTGCTCGTGAGTATATAATATTGCAACGTAATCGAATTCTGTTAAAATGTCAATCACACGGACGTTTACCTTACATCAAACAAAAAGTTCTCTTCCCTATCGCTAAGAATCGCGTTTTGCACGATACAATAAAATTAAGATCGCCCCTGGGAAACACCACTGAACTCATTGTTATATTGGTTTTAATCTATGCTCTAATAATGCCCACATGCTTACCAGTGGTTCTCATGAGAATCAAGTGTTCAATTTCATGGCAAGTAGTTTAGTTTATTCGCACGAACAAGATACACTGTTCTATCATACATACATCACGCCTGTATTCCCTACTGGGGTAGGCAGAGTACACGAAACGTTACACATCAAAACCATTACTATTTTCACGTGTTGCTTCACTTCTAGCGTATTTTACGTTCTAAATTAATACAATAGTGACAGGAGGCTATTTTGTCGCCTAAAGCATACCTAAACCTATTTTTCCTTAGTTGGCTCATAAGACATCCACGGAAGATATAGAGAGGTGTTATTCTAAACCCGACACAACGCAGAAACCCATAAGTACCTAAGTATAATTTATTTATACTCATTGCCGAATGCCAAAAATGGCCGCGTATTGCAATTGCCAATCATCATGATATAAACAATTTTTGGACTGAGTCAAGGTGCCTCAAACATAGAACTGAATGATGCTAGTCTTAGTCTTAATTGTAAACACCGATTGTTGCCATCATAAAAAAGTTAACGACAAGGTTTGACAAGTTATAAATTAAATGCGTAGGTAGTTCGTAAAATAAGATAACTACCTAATTCGTACTAAAAGTATGTAAGCGTGTCAAGTCCTTTCCGTTTTGATTTATGTAGACAGCTTATTGTCTTCTGGTTGATTCTAGGTCGACTAATGCATCTATTGGACAGTTTCGCAGATGTACCTATTGCATGTCCAAACGATACCTGTAACCTAGTTCACGTAAATGCTTACTTTTAAATTAACGCGTCAGATATTTAGTTTGCTCTAGTTAATAAAACACTTGAAATCCATCTCATTGAGTGTTACGTGCTTTTACAAAGATTGATGATTTCCGCGCCCAAGTGCTAAAAATGTCTGGATCTTATCTTTTAGCGCTGTTAGGCATACTTTGCGTTCTAGGTCATTCGTCGGCAATATTTATACTTTATAGTTTTATTGAAAGAAAGAAGAAAGAAAGAAAGAAAGAAAGAAAGACATTTATTGAATGAAATTTGACACGAATAAAACATTTAAGCCTAAATAAATAAATAAATATCAAATCATTATTAAACATGAAATACAAAATAAATATAAAAAGTGCACTACTCCGTGCCAAATAGCAACAAAAGGGCCGCACTCAGCATGATATTATTGCTCGTGTACTTACTAGTGAAAAATAGATGGTCACAAGTATAAACTTATACCTAAATTTAATCTCAGCTACAAATGTCAAATTATCAAATAATGATACCAAATTTTACTGTTTAGTAGCTAGTATTATCGAAACAATCGACAATGTTTCCACCGTGGTTAAAAGTGGTGTGACCGTGTTATACATATTATAAGAAAAAATAGAACTAACATAGGTATACAGTATACATACTACATTAAATCTTTCCACGTTAGATGCTGGGGACTGTACTAGCTGTCTCCAATGAAGTAGCAATTTTTTAACAATAATTTTCTGAAGGTCTAAATCCACCTTCGGCGGGCGTTGACAAGACATGGATGCTCGAAGAAGTGTGTTCGTGCCCGCATACGGCATAATCTACACAAGCCACGGATTTGAAACGAATCTCTTCTTACGCGTATCTAATATTATGTATGTTTATCGCTAGAAACCAAGTATATTATGTTTATCGCTAGAAACCAAGTAGACAAAGTAGAGAAAAAAAAAAAAA
>BHDV01070601.1:0-50265 GCA_005406045.1 Adoxophyes honmai | reverse complement strand
AAAAAAAAAAAAAAAGGTAAGTACGTAAAATTATGCGATGGTGTGAGCTAAAGCTAAAGTGAAGTAAGTGCTCGCATTGACATAAGGTACGTTTTTGAAAAGCGAAATTGGATGTGTACTTGTCGTACCAGCATGGGTTTTAAATATATCGACGACATCGATATATCGAAAAGTCGAATCGAAAGTATCGCCGATATATCGATATCGGATGCATTCCTAAATAAAAATGATGCAAATATTACAGGCCCTAACAGATGGCTAATCAACCCACACGCCGATTCACGCTCAACTTTCAACACTACATTTACCATTACCATGGGTTCAAGTAAATGTACTCGCTTGAGACTTCGTAAACGACTTGTATGTGAAATTTTAAAGCACTGCTATCGGTCACTCGTGGAAGTACCTACCTACCCATATTTACTTGTGTGTGTCCAACGTAAGCGTACGTGTGGTATCAGGTTTAGAATGACACCTCTACATTTCTTTCGTGGATGTCGTAAGAGGCGACTAAGGAGATAAGTTATGGTATATTTTAGCTGCTAGCAACCTGTCACTATTGTACGTGCCAACTTAAAACCTAAAAATATGCTAGAATTGACTACGAAATGGGAAATACTAGTCATTGTTTTGCTTTTGTAGCGTTTCGTGTGCTCTGCCTACCCTATTTGAGAATACAGGCGTGATGTATGGTAATGTATAATGCACCACGGGACACAGGTTTCTTAATGAAGACCATTTGCTTATTGAATCTGATCGTAAAGTAAAAACATTGTTTTAAGGATGTAAATGCGGATTACGCTTGGGGGCGCTGCCGCTGTCTCAGTTTCCATACAATTTCGCGTTAATCGCCACTGAAATCATTATCAAATCCATAATCGCTTTCATTACACTAAGATGTCATCGACAACTTGAATCGATAACTATTCTTGTAGTAGAAACGTAAATGCACTTTGTTCGCGATAGCAATGCATAGTAGTGGCACTGATATGATCTCTCGAAAGTGAATCCGCAATGACACAGCGCCGGTGCCCGCGTTTTTGTGCCATTATGCGCCAGTTCTGCCATTGTGTGCTAATCGGACTCCGAATGTGGAACAAACGGACGTTAGCATAGCGTGGATTACAGCTGGATATGGATTTAGGTAGTTAAGTTGAGATAATGTTTAGTCTAATGGCTGAAGAGTTAGCGAAACACCCGAATTTATTCAGAACTAGCTTCCCGTCCGCGGCTTCGCCCGCGTGGAACTCGGTTATATTGCGGTATAAAGCACAACTATAAGAAAACTTCTCGTTTCAAACGACACACAGCGCCATCGATCTATCATCGATTGATATCGATCTATCAAGCAAACTATATTTTTGTTTTCCCTCGGGAACATCATTTTTTTTTCGGGATAAAAAGTACCCTATTATTTAATCCGGATTTCAAAGCAATCGGTTCAGTAGTTACGGCGTGAAAGCGGAACAAACAAACAAACTCACTTCTGACTTATAATATTAGTAAGGATTTTTAAAGATTTTTTGAAAAGGTTGCAGAATCGTTCACATGGGCGCGTCTCAAGTGGACGGCAATTGCGTTTCGACTGGTCCCAAGTCCCAACTGTTCCGAGATATTTGGTTACCGTTGCTCGAGCTCACTTTTTATGTAGATTGACTTCCGAGTTAACGATACCGAGAGAACGATAACGATTTCGTTTGCGAATTAACGCGATGAACTGAAGAATTGTATGGAAACAGACAGCACCTCCAAGCGGCACGTTCGCACAACTAACGCTGTCGACAAAGTTTCCATACAATAGGGATGATGACAGGGTTAAAAATATATCATTCAAATTAGTCCGTAAGTTAGATTATGGCAAAAAATGAGACACATATTTTTTAGTTTATCAAATAATGAAACATCGGCAAAGGTACAGATCATCAAACTCCCTGAGTAGGGGCTCGTTACGTCACGTTTGAGTAAAAATCGTACTCGAACGTGACGTCACCCGAAACTTTTAGGCTCTGTATTATCGTCATTTTTCATCTGTCAAATAAAAGAAAAAATATGGGTACAATATTTTTTCGAAGTCTATCTGACGGACTAGGAAATAGTTTTTTCTAGTCATCTGGCCTATTATTTGCGATAACTCGCAAACAAAATCGACAGACTCTTGATTCATTAGTTGATTACACTAGACTCTCTACACCTATCTGTTTTGTACGATCTGCAAACCCATGGTAATGGTAGATTCTGGTATCCCTTCAGTATAATTAAGTGGCATCTGCGCCGCGCAGGAATACCGGTGTTTAGGCTACGGACTTTCTCCTAACTGTACTGGGATAATGACCTCGCATTTCGCAAGATATTGCTCAGTGAGCATTTGTGCAATGCCACTAATTTCGGGTAATTTTCAGCTGCGTTTAAAATTTCAGATGGAATGCACACGAGTCATTAAAACTGGCCGTAGATTAAGCAAGATTTATACAAACATAAATACAAAACATGACTATTTCACACTTAGCCACTTTTAGCATAATTTTAGGTTTATTGAACATACTTAGGTAGATAAAAAAATATGATGACGGGTTGCCAGCCAGTTGTCTAATGCATACCTTTCTATTAGTCCGTGGATGTCGTACGATCCGACTAAGGATGTAGGTTAAGGTAGATAATATTTATTTAAGATGACAGGCTAGCAACCTGTCACTATTATACCTGCCGTCTTAAAACGTACAAAATAAATGCTGGAAGTAAGAACGAAACGTGAAATAGTAATCGATTTTTCTATGTAGCGTGTCATAAATGCTTGCTATAAATATGCTAGAAGTTGCTAGGAAATGCGAAATACTTAGTCGTGGCATAGTTAATAGCGTTTCGAGTACTCTGCCTACCCATTTTGAATACAGGCGACTATGAAACCTTAACTTACCAGAGACATCGCCAGAGATGACGCGTACAAGGGGATTACTTCCTCATAAGTAGGGGGAATAATCTTAGACGTCCTACAAAGGCTACAAACTACTAGACCGAACAACTACTTAGCAGAACCAGTCGGCAAACCCGAGCCGACTGGGTAACTCGAGAAAGCTTATCTCCGAACTAGTTCTCTAGGTAGCTGGGACCTTGTATTACTTACAGAGCGAACATCAACATACTACATACAATACAATCAAGCCTGTATTCCCATTCGCAGCCTACTTCTATCATATTTTGTAATTTTATTTCAGGTTTGAAAACAGATGGACGAGGCATAATAGTGACGAGTTTACAGATGGACGAGGCATAATAGTGACGAGTTTGAAAACAGATGGACGAGGCATAATAGTGACGAGTTTGAAAACAGATGGACGAGACATAATAGTGACGAGTTTGAAAACAGATGGACGAGGCATAATAGTGACGAGTTTGAAAACAGATGGACGAGGCATAATAGTGACGCGTTTGAAAACAGATGGACGAGGCATAATAGTGACGAGTTTGAAAACAGATGGACGAGGCATAATAGTGACGGGTTGCTAGCCTAGACGCCTCTTATGACATCCACGGAATGGAGAGGTGTTTTCGATCCCGACACCACACAGGGAACATACAGGGAATATACTAAATAATATACTGTAAATTTGTAGAATAGCTTGAAGCAATAGGAGTTCCAATTTGTTGATGATGTCGTAAGGAATTAGAAAATAAGTTAAGGTATGTTTTAGGCGGCAGGTTAGCAACCTGTCACTAGTGTACATATTGCATCTAGGTAACAGTCAATGACTTTAATTCATGAGCCACCATGGAATCAATTCACAGTAAACGTTATAGTGACATCCCATTAACTATCAAGAGAAATCGTAAAGATTTTTTCTTTGAAAAGGTTCTATGGTGGCTCATGATTCATGAGTCATGAAATAAATTCTTTGTATTTGAACGTACTACACTGATCCGTACTCCAAATGCGGTCGCCGAACGTCCAAACGTCATCTAGTCGGGCTGTGACAGCTGACGACTCAGTGTAAGCCGCTTTAGCTGAGTTACTGTATCAATCCACACGTCACACGTCACCTGTTTAATAAGCAATGTCACACTCGGGAAATCCTGATCGGTTGATAAAACTTTCCCGCCACTAGTAAAAGGACAATCTTGACTGGTGGCGATTCGGGGAATGTCCACTTCCATTTTGATGTTAAGTAAAACATAATGAACTTTCTTGAACATGTCAAGACCAATGTTCTTGAATTCAGTTAGGTGCTAGTAATAAGCAAATTGAAATAGCATATTAAAATCAGCAGTTTCATTACTTACCTATCCTACAAAGTTGCATGACACGACACGCGTATCTTTAAACAATGGGGAACTTGCATTATTTTATCGAATTGCATTTCATCGTCTATGTGTCTTCATACAGCTTGCATCTAGAATGGAGGTTCTCAATTTTTTTACTCATGGATCCCTTTCAAACCCCCTGGCCCTGGACCCCTGCTGCTACATTTGTACCAAATTCCTAAATACACTATTTTTTATAGACACCAACGCGGTCCACATCGAGTCTCTCAGATACCCCCGGTGACTGGGAACACTGATCTAGAGCCTAATACAAACAATTTGTTTGATACTTTAGTAAGTAGTTTTTTTTTGTTTTTCTTTAACAAAAAAAAAAAACATTTTTTTACTATCTTGGAGTTGCAACACATTTTTTTCTAGTTGGTTGCTCTCTTTATCTTTCAATGCAGCCTATTTATTTAAAAAATATTAACAACTTTACCGTTTCGTTTTCAACGCATGTTCCCCGTTCAACCGTCAACAAACTGTTTCAATCTGTTCAATATAGAAACGTTTAATAAAACCTCAATCGGTTTTTTACAGAGCAATATCTAGTTCTCACTTGTCAAACGATGACCCAGATCTAAATCACTTTGTTTGCAGATCATCAAAGAATTGTAAACGATGACGCCAATTTATTCGGTCATTCACCCATCAACGTTAGTGTGTTCTAAATTTGGATATAAACTCATAGTTTATTAGTTTTCTAGTAAAATGAAGTATAACGTAGAGTTTAATAAACCGGAGTGTATATTCGGGTCAATAAGGGGTCAATACTAATCTTAACATTAGGTTAGATCTTGTCAAAGCGTCAACTCACCCACATGCCTCCAGTTAGTGTGAACTGTGTTGGTACTAGTTGGCTTAGAAAATATGGGCCAAGTAATTATTTAGAATTATGTAGAATTATTATAGTTACGTGGAAAGCTAAAAATCAACTATATTTAAAAATGGTGACACCGAGGCATGATGCCGATGATGCTGGCAGCGTTTCCTCGCTGTATCGCAATGCTGCGTTGAGCGAGGAAGCTGCCACTGCCAGCTCTTCAGTTCCTGGTTGTATCCGCCAGACGTACAAAACTGAATTCAGGTGATATCTAGTCATACAAAATTGTGGTATTGCGGCATAATTAGATGCCTATACGTCACAGTGACCTTGCGTAGCCCGAGAAAGGTATTATTTATTACGTTTATTGTGACAGCGTCCTACGGAAATCAATTGGCGTGGCAGTCCCTAGTGTAAAATTAGTACAATACGTAATTGAGTTCAAGGAATGGATTTCAAATCACAAGATTATGAAGATAATGCTTTTAAAAACTAATGCATTTACATTATCAAAAGATAACCTTGTAAAACTGAAGGATATTTTAAGCACCGAACGTAGTACATAAATCGCATTGCCATTTTCTTAGATCCTATCAGACTTAATACCTAAATATCGGCGGGTAAGTACATTATTGTATATCTAAACAAATGATTAGGGTTAATGTTACATTTACGATGTATCTTATCTGTTAAAGATAACAAATAAAAGCATGATGATTTTTAATTCATTTGCCGCAATTTCCGGGTAATATTCCATTCTTGTTGAATCCATCATTATTCCATTATTGATTATGAATTAGAATATATTTCGGTTTTTTTACGTAACTAACTACCTAATCAATCAGGCATTGCACCGACTTAAAACCATGACTTACTATTGTCACGTTAACTTTTCATGTTCTCTACCAGCTCTGGCAGTTCAACGTCGTTGTCAATTTTTTTAGCCAATATATGAGTATCTCTGTTATTTTGATAATAGGATTGTTTCAACAATCCCCCCGCCCCGTGTGGTGCCGGGTTAGAATAGCACCTCCCCCTTTCTTCCCGTGGGTGTCGTAAGAGTCGACTCTGGGAAAGGGTTAGTGTATTGTGGGCGATGGGCTAGCAACTTGTCACTGCAATATCACGTTTAACCATCTGGTTACCCTGAAATCGCTAAACGTGGCACTGGATTTTTGAATTCATGTGCTCTGCCTACCCCTTTTGGGAATACAGGAGTGAGAATATGTATGTATGTATGTATTGTTTCAACGGAGTAATTTCAGACGACAATTTCCGCTGCGTAGACAGAAGACCTCCCTCCACAATGTAGATGTAAATCGTACAAAAATGCCACTCGGGATATCTTTAGTTAGACTTGTCAGGCAAAGGACACACGGTTATTATACTGTCGGGACCAATTGCGTCCCCAATCAGACGAGATGGAGGAAGCACCCACTTGCCCCCCTGTCTTATAGTTAACCGGGAGAAGTCACGCGAGTTTAGTTTCGCCTAATTCACTCGCTTCCCCCACAAGTCACTATACTCCGTTTTTTGGGTTGAGAATTTTAACTGTCAAATCCTTACACATTTTTGAGTAATCCCAAGATATCGGCGCAAATTATGATGATTTTTGATTTAAGAACATTATAACAAACAATGTTAAGTGTATTTGCACAAATCATTTCCAGTTTTACTAATGAATTCCAGAGATAATTTCAAATTGTGTCCGTTGAAATTCTCAACCCAAAAAAAACGGAGTATAGATAGCTTAAGATGCGGTAGATGGGTAAAAATTGCCCACAAAACGTCTAAAGTTGCAGAGGAATTGCTCCGAAAATCGAGTTTAAGCAGAGTTTAGAATACATCACGCCTGTATTCCCAAATGGGGTAGGCAGAGCATAAGAAACATTACATAGACAAAACCATGACTATTACAAGTTTGGTGGCCAGTTTTAGGATAGTTTTAAGTTTTAAGTGGGCAGGTATAATAGTGACAGGTTGCTATCCTGTCTCCTAAAACCTACCTTTAACCTATTTCCTTGGTCGCCACTTAGTGACATCCACGGAAGAGGTGGTGTTGTTCCAAACCCGACATCGGTTGCTACCTACCTACAGTGGATATCTACTATGTATTATTACTATTACTTATTACGAAAATCAAGTCGTCACGTTGCTTTCCGGCATTGCTAGTTCTCATAATCCTCTATTAATCAAAAAGTAGATTAATAGTTAATCCCTAATCCTAAACCTAACGTGTAGTGACGATATCACTAACAAACATTCAAGGGTTATCTTTCAACTAAGTACCAACTTATCTTTCACATACTATGTTAATTATTATCAAACTACTATCGTAATTAATTATAGTATCGAGACGGTACAATTATGCACGCCTTTGATGATTTATATCTATCGGGAAAGCAAATCAACATGTACCATTCAAATACTATCACTTGTGGATCGAGTGGTCCAATTCTAGGTCAAGAAGTCATTAATGGTTCAACTCGGAACCACGATGTGGTACTAAAATCACTATCTACTATCTCTCTATACTACTAAAATCAAATCATAATAATTGGTAACGGGATAAGAATGGCTGCGAAAAGCAAGGGATCGCGCAATGTGGGGTGAAATCGACAAACCTACACTCGGTAGATATTAGAGACCAAGTTTGAAGAAGACGACGTCACCTCTCTTGCCCACAGTGGTAGGCAAACTCTATTCTACATGATGTATTCCACTCGCTATGATCCTCAGATGCTTCTTTTACTTCATCCACATTCATTAATCTCTTCATACATATTTGTCGGTTTCGGGTACTCTTGACCTGATGTCAAGGAGAAGAGACGTAGAAAAAAAAAATCACTTCTAACAAACATTTTAAATCTAATCAAATCTATTTGAAACTAAAATGGCGCCGGCGCTTGCGCATGAGCGTTGCCAAACGATTACCTTTGAATTCGATCAATTTTCACGCGACTAACAAATAACAAACTAAATTTCAACCGAACATATTCGCCATGAAAATTCTATGTTGCAATAAGTAAACATATTACCTACATATTTTTAAATTGTCTGAGGTGGTTAACATTGGCATCTATCATTCTCTGTACCTATCCAGCTAGATAGGTAATTACGGTAATTTTAAAGGTGGTGCAAAACATCTAGAACTTTTTTTACAGCATCAACAGATTTCGTTGTTATTCGGTCAAAATCATAATACTTAGATCGTTACTTAATCGCTGCTATTATACCTACATAAGTATAATCTGAATTTGATTTGATGGAGATTGGCGACTCATCCGAATTTAGAAGAATACATAATAATTTGGGTAGGTAAGCTTGCCTTTCTGGCTGACTAATAGATATAAGTAAGGTAAATTATTTATAACAATAACTTTGCCCACCCGCGACCTTCTTGAAGTGTTGAAGATTCCAGGTGAGCAAAGATATTGTCATAATTCATTAGTTCCGTACAACACACGCCAAATAACATTATATTTACTTAGTCAGATATTTCTTAATGCAACCATTGGAACCTCTTATCTACCTGTGGTCGACAAGACAATGTTTGTCGCATAAGTTAGTAAGTTAAATTATTTCAAGCGAGATTTTACCCACGTCGGGCCATAAAAATAGTACGTAGGATTAGTTTTATGTTCTTTCATAGATCGTTAGGGCCCTTGACATGACTCGTTGCTATAAAACTAATAATAAAAAATACCGTAACAAGAAACAAGTTTATAGACTTTATTTGTACACTCAAAAAAGTCCATGAAAAGAATAATCGGAGGCATGATTCATGATTTGAATTCGGGGATATAATTTTTCAGGTATATCTAACTTTGTTGTATCATTTTTGGGAGTGACTCTCTTTTAACAAACTAGTTAACTTTACAGTACCTAATAATTTTCACAGAATTTTTTAAACTAGCTTCGTAGCTTCGCTCGCACTTCTCGTGAAGTGGAATACTTAGTCTTGGTTTTTTCTATGAATCATGTCATGTGGTCCGCTTACTCCATTTGGAATACAGCCGTGATGTATGTGCGTAAGTAAAATTTAGTTTTATCTTCGAATACTTTTGCAGTTCACCAAATACTATTAAACTTTAGCGCAGTGTAGGCGCAAAAGGATCCCTTTTAGACAAACTTGTACTTTAGACGCAGCATAAAAAATCGGCAATCGGAGTTTGACCCCAAAACCTTGGCCTGCGATAGACGACGCGAACCCGTTTGTTCGCGGCATGCGCAGTTTCTTGGCAGTCATGGACTTAGAAATATTAAAAACAGAAGTAGTTACCTACTACAACAAAGTGAATTTACTAAACATCACCAACACATTTCAAATTATCGCTAAATATGGAAGTGATAATAATTTAATAATAAAAATTGACTGTCATTTTTGGGAACGTGGTATTCCTAGATGTTCTGAACATTATTCACTATTTGTACTTGCATCTTTATCTAGCCCTTCGGGTGGCATCATGATACGCGCATAAAGGCGTTTAGTGGCAACAGTCCAGCTGATGGAATGAGAAAAAAAGTGCGGATGTGGCGTTGTCCCTGAGCTGGACGAAGTGTACTACTCTATTTAAAACGCAAAATTTGTGCTATTTTATAATTAAACGCGAGCGTGTCTAAACGTTTTAATGATTTTATTGAATATGGTCACACTTAAAGCTACAAAAACGTTCAGAATTCGCACTCAAAATATTTTTTTTACGCGTTGAAGTTTGAGTGAGCTGGTGGTACCCGGTTGTAGTCGAGTTTTGTAAAGGTTTTGTTTAATAAAAATGTATCAGGAATGTTGTTTTGAACTCTTAGTCTTTTGAAGTTTTATATATTCTTGTAAATAAGCCGAAATTTATATAAAATAACAGTTTTATTTAAAAGTTCTGAACGTTTTTATCGAGACGAGGTAAATTGTCTGTACCCAATATTTCGGATATAATTTGTAAATAGATTTAACACTAATAATTTTCTTGCGTGGTAGAAATCTGTTAGCTTATTTCATGGTTATTTCAAAAACATAGCTTGTAATAAATGTTTTCATACAAAATTATACCAGAATTATGCTTTTTACAAAAAATGGGGTCTGAAGTAAACAGACAGCTAGAGGCTCTGCCACATCCGCCAAAATATTTCAAAATGGCCGTGCCACTCAAGCACAAATCGGTTTTGTCCAGGAGCTGGAATTTGCCACGCGAAGGGCTAGTTTATTTATACAAAATGTTTAAACACTAATAATCTAACTAACACCCCCCTTAAGTTGTTACTGGAGCAAAGGTACGGTCGGCCAAGAAAGTGGTCTCCCGCTCTTGACAAAAGTTTCTGAGAGATCAAATTATCACTAACTGAGTGTAAGATTTGCACAAAAATATGACGTGTCTAACACATGACGTGACGTATTTGACGTATATTTACTTACAGTTTTCCCAAGAAAATAACTCCGATCGGCTGTTACCGTCTGCGCCGAGAGGGACAGAACGATATCCGAGAGTAGCCGAACGTTTTAAGAGTCAGTACTCCCATCCTAGCTAATGGAATCAGTTTGCGTGGCTGATCATTACCAACATGACGAACCAAACGGGCGGCTGTCATGTTGACGTGACATCTATCAATCAAGAACCAAAAACAACGCAAGAGTTAAGCGCGCGAAAGTCTCTTTTATCATTATTATTATTTTGGTAATACTGTAAGCTAAGTAAAACCGTTTAATATGTAATAAACTGTACTGACGTTTTGTTTTAGTATGCTGGTAATGATCTGCCACGCAAAGTCCATAGAAAAGGTTTTTTGTTCCTAGTTACGCCAGCCTGGACATATGTCATGAGTCATCTGTCTGTGACACCATCAATAACCAATCAAAACTCGAGTGTTAAAAATCTTTTTTATCATTGGTAGATCGAAGTTTCCCGCGTCACAAAACTCGTCAACTGCGCAGGTATGTCCAGAGGAATTCTTAGTTCGGTAATACTGTACAATAATGATAAGGTAGTCATTGTCACTGTTATAATATTATTTCAAGGGGAAATCGACCTTGTTTCATGAGGTTCAAATGAACATCGATCATAAGGGGGTAGACCAAATTTCTCGGCGGACTGTACCTGAAGTGCAAAGATGCAAAGGTACCTGAGAATGTCATACTACGTTTACTGATTCGTGGTCTCAATCTCAACTCAAGAACTCGTCTACTCCAACAGTTGCCAGTTCTTTGGTTATTTATACCTTTATTGCTTTGCAGACCAAATTGTTGAAAATAAAATTTAGTTAAAAAACCCTAAAAATTAAGAGTAAAAGACTAAAACGACGGGAGATAATGAAGTAAATTGAAAAAAATACAATCAGACTCAAATCAGGGACCACAAAGTTGCATACCAATTCCGTAACAGGCTAATAATAAGTATCGTCCGACAAGCTGCGCAAAACATCGTAATGACCACTTGGTTGTAGTAAATTCTTATGCGGAGCGGCGCAGGCGCCGAAATGTAACGCAGCGCCACAGTAGAGGATAAGCTAGCAAGGCTAGTAAATCTCTTGACATGTACAGCCTTTTATTTATTGAACACAAAAAATACAATACAATTTGGATCACAGAAATAAAAAAGTAGAGTGACAATAGACGGCCTTATAGCTAAGCTAATAAGCGATCTCTTCCAGTCAACCTTTAAAAAGAACGATGTAGAAGAACAAGCTCACACAAGAGATTTACACGAGGCTTAGTTGCTAATGCTCAGTACTTGTCACTAACACTTATCGGACTTGTGTAAACAAATGAATTGTACAAGTGCTTTATATTAGTGTAATGGTGCCAATAATTAGAAGTTGATCGTATAGTGCCTCGTACCTTGACGTCGAGCTTGACGTATTTACTGTTAGTTTCATAGTTATTACTTAGTTGGTTTCGTATACCAGATAACACCAGAATTTAGTGTGTCGCTTACTACTAAGGCGAACAGAAAACGTATGGATGTATGACGTTATGAGTACCTACTTTGATAAAAGTCAAGTGTTCGATGGCTTCCGAAATAATATTCTGATAAATCTATGGACGAATGATAGTAATGCTTGCGGTTCTGCATAGCAACAACAACACATACATACATACATACATACATATCCTCACGCCTGTATTCCCAAGAGGGGTAGGCAGAGCACATGAATTCAAAAATCCAGTGCCACGTTTAGCAATTTCAGGGTAACCAGATATTTAAATGTGATATTGCAGTGACAGGTTGCTAGCCCATCGCCCACAATACACTAACCCTTTCCCAGAGTCGACTCTTACGACACCCACGGGAAGAAAGGGGGAGGTGCTATTCTAACCCGGCACCACACGGGGACAACATCAATGCTTCTTAAACGCTATCCAACTGTCATTATACGTAATAATCTCTGAGATAATACCACTTACAAAATGCTCTGTGTATTGATAAATCTGTATCACATTTTCGTATCGCACAACTGAGATTTACATAAATATCTTCGTTTCGAATACTGCAGTTGGCAATACATAGTATGCAAGTAACTTTTTAAATACATACAATTTAGGTATCCATGAGTCTTTTCCCGATAAAAAAAACTGGTAATACTTCACAAAGAAGCAGTCACAAATAAAGGAGAGATACATTAGGTAACCTAAATTGTTACTGTTCTCCAGCAGGAACTTAATTTCATGTTAAAAATATTTCACTAGCTTTCCGCCCGCGGCTCCGCCCGCGTGGAACTCGGTTATATTGCGTTATAAAGCACAACTATAAGAAAACTTCTCGTTTCAAACGACACACAGCGCCATCGATCTATCATCTATCGATCGCTTATCGATTGATATCGATCTATCATCGATCGATATCGATCTATCAAGCAAACTATATTTTTGTTTTCCCTCGGGAACATCAATTTTTTCCGGGATAAAAAGTAGCCTATGTCACTCTCCGTGCCCTAAACTATCTCTACCTAAAAAATCACGTCAATCCATCGCTCCGTTTAGCCGTGAAAGATGGACAAACAAACAAACAAACAAACAAACAAACACACTTTCACATTTGTATATTGGTACGGATTCTTTTGAAATTCGTTTGCACTGGACTCCAAGCTTAAAGTAGCGGTTGAAGGCACTCATTACGAAGATTGGCAATTTCTTCTCAGAGCGGACAGCCACCGGAGGTCAATACCCCCGCTTGCCCAAATCTGACCGGCGTTCCATCATTTCAGTAAAATTGAAAGTGCAGACAAACTTCCAAAGAATTATGAAGACAAACATGTTTGTGGGGCAAATAAACACGTTTGGCAATAAGGTTTTATCTTTTCCTTTGTTTTGATCTAAGTACTGATGTGTGACTTCATCATCATCATCATCAGCCTATATACGTCCCACTGCAGGGCACAGGCCTCCTCTCAGTATGAGAGGGCTTGGGCTATAGTTCCCACGCGGGCCCAGTGCGGATTGGAAACTTCACACACAACGATGAATTACTTCGTCGCTGTGTGTAGGTTTCCTCACGATGTTTTCCTTCACCGAATAGCTTCGATATCGCACATAAATTCCGAAAAATTCAGAGGTTACTTGAACGCCATAAATTCTGAACCAAGCTGAAGCTAATGAACGCACCGGAGTTATTCCAGATTTCACATCAACCCTTTCTATGCCGAACATTCTGATACTCCATTGAATTTTGACGCCGTTTGGCGTCAATGACATTTATTTGGTTAAGTAACCAAACATTAAAAAACAGCATTTTCTTTAATTTTTAAAATTGGAATATTTACCTCAAAAATGGTGGCACTTTTACTAAGCTTATTTTTTGATGATTGGTATGTGACCTGACTATTTCTTCTTTAAGTTTGCCGTGTTACTTACAGAACACCCTTTATATTAAAATATTGTGTAGGCTCGTTTCTCACTGGAAATAGCCTAGATAAAGAACAGAAAAAAATGGAAACTTACCGAAACCTTTTACTTCAATTCGAAGCGTGAAATAGACTGATATGGCTCAATTTCAATATGGACTGGAACTAAATTCAACATCAATTTATAACCATAATACAATTTCGCGTCTTTTATTCCAAAAAATACAATCTCTTGAAGGGTATTTTAGATTAGGTACCTAAAGACAGACCAACTTGTTGACGTTTCGTAGCCACTTTTAGTTTAGCGTAATTTTAGGTATCAACATTGATGTAAGAGATATAACAGTGACAGGTTGCTAGCCTTTCGACTAAAATATACTTTACCCTATTTCGTCACGGAAGAAATCGAGAAGTGTTATACTAAACCCGACATCACACGACTAAATCGTAAAAGTGAGATTTTGACCACAAAAGTGAGTGATCTTTTGATTTGTGTGAAACCTGCCACTATTATACCTACCTACTCAAAACCATGTAAGTCATGGCTTTGTCTATGTCGCATGTCGTGTGCTCTGCTTACCCCATTTGAGAATACAGGTGTGTATGTATGAGATTTTATCGAGGTTTAAACGTCAGTATCACCCCGTGTAGTATTTTAATCATTCAAATCAATGATTCAATCAATCATTTCATTGCTAATGACCGCAAACCTTGATCACAAACCATACAAGTTCAATTCCTATCATACTTCATCAGCAACATGGACCCATGTAATTTAAGTTTTTGCTCCGTTGCTCACAACAGCTGCGGATCCAATGAACCGTGTTTTTTGTAGGTTCTTGTTACGGTAGCCACTTTAATTAATTTGACGACATTCACAGCTATTTTTACAAGTAGTAGGTATAATACTATTATCATTGGACAATTTACACCAACCATCTAGTCTCAAATTAGGCAATTTAACTTAGTGGACGATATCATACCCGTGACAAAGGTACTATATTTAAAAAAAAATCCAATCGGGGTTGGGAAAAACCAGCCAGCAATGAAATTAAAAAAGCAACTAAAATGCAAACTTTTTTGTAGCATTATAGCCAAAAGGCAGTGAACTCGTTCGCTTCAGAAAAAACTGTCGAACACAAACCCACTCTTATAAGAGCCCGTTTCGCCCGCTTTGATTACAGGAAAGCATTAATTTGGACGTTCTAAGAACCGAGGAAGGAAAGAACTGCACTTTGAAACTTTAGTATTACAATACCGAACGCTAATTAATTTGTTTTCAGCGTTATCTACGTAACAGGGGATTCCCAACAATGACAACCTGGTACAATCTTAAAGGCGAGTAAAAAAACGTAATTTTAAGAAAAGGTAGACAGGATCTGGATACTGTGAACTGACTGGATCCTCAACACCGCTGAAAAGTAAATCTAGTAGAAAGCAATCGCAAGTGATTCAGCGTTTCAGCGGATCCCAGAAAGGTAGAGAGGAACATAGAGAGGACCACGTCTCACAAGCACCAATTATTTTTTAACACGTTGAAAATGAAGACGTCGTAAACTAAAAGTTGAGGAACAAAGCAATGCAAGTGTCAGGAGCAATTCGAAGAAATGACACTGGAATTTCAAAGGCATTTCGAATAAGGGCTACGTTTGGTGAATCACGTTAACTACTTATGATCTCGTAGCGTTTAACTTACCTATAATATGAAGCTACCGTTTTGTTGTCTTACATAACTATTCAACACATTTTACGACGTGTGGCCATAAATAATAGTTTCGATGTCATCGCAATAAAAAACCCAATATAGACTGAATACATTTACACGTAATTATTCAAATAACTGGATGCCGCAGTTCCAAGTCACGTAGGCATTATTAGCAACCAACGTAGACTAGTACTAGTGATATGAAAAAAATGTGAACTGATTAGGCGTTTCGTAGAATTTACGTAAAGATAATCGAGATTATGACGTAGAATTAAGTCGGAAAGAAATAGGTAATCGCGTAGGTAAAATACGTTGGTTTAGATATGGTTTTGATAAACGATTCATTTGGAATATGGGGCTGTAAGCACAGCTGTATGTTTACATTTGCTTTGAAATCTTTACAAATAAAGTCTAAATCTTAATTATTTGCCTACCCTCCTTTTTAAAAATAATGCGGAAAAAATTATTTAGTTTACTGGGTGGGCAGACATAGCTTTAAAAATACACTTTTAGTAACTTCAGTAGTACCTACGTACTGCAATGTTTAATATGAAACAGAAGGAAATTTCCACACCATACTTAAAATAATTAAATTAATATATGCATCTTATTTTAGAGCCTTATTTACCTATATTGAACCAGTTAGGGACTGATAATAAAAACAATTAACTTTCAATGAAATGCAGAAAAAACTAAATAGATACGTCTACTCGTGATAAAGAGCCTTATGCGTAGTTAATGATGTTTTCAATTCAAATGAAGATAGAAGTACATATCAACATACTCTGCTCGCGCATCGGTTTCGCAATAAAATCTGCACGCCACACTTTTACACTGCGTGCTATTGTTCAAAACACGTTTTCTAATGGATGCAAAAAGGCAAGAAGTGAATTGTAAGAAATAATTAGATAGGTATGACGATCCGTCAAATGCGTTTTGGTTCTAATAAGATTTTCGTCAGATTAATTTCCCATCATTTATTTAACAGATTCATATTGTTATTTTTTAGTTATTCACAAGCTATAAAGTTAATAAGTAACTTGACAATTTTAAGTTATGGTGAAAAAACAAATCTGACGTCAAATTGATCCGGCGAAAAACGTATCTGTGAAATAAATGCTATAACGGGTAACGAATCTGACCAAATCGTAGCAACGTATCTGACAGATATTGGTTGTGGTATCCTACCTAGTCAATGGTTTGATTTTTTAGGCTTTTCTAAAATCATATAATTTTTACGCACCTTTTTTATATGTTTTTTTTTTCAATAATTATGCGGGATTAACGCAATAGAACTAAGTAGCTTTCAGTCGGAGATGAGGCCTGTACCATCCCGTGAGATGATAATTATTAATGTGATACTCACAGTGTCTAATCATAATCATTCATTGCAAATTCGAAGGCGAGGCTGATTCATATTCTATAGCCGTTACTTCAAGGTTTCGAATCAAAATAAACGGAAATGATTTTAGGTCTCCGTGCCTAATAATTAGGTCTCACTAAATCTTAATGTGTTTCCTCTGAGTTAGATTTAGCCAGAGCTATAATCGTTACAAAGTTGTATATTGCTACATATTCGGAGATGGATTACCTACCAACGTATGGATGACACAATTAGGAGGGCTGTTGTTTGCTCGTAATTAAGATCGCTTTGATTTGACAGGTCGAAACCAAACTCGCTTTAAAATTGAACTAAATGCTACAGCGAGACATCATGACAGTCGAAACCCATGCCCAAGCACCTACAAAGCCATTTCTAGCTATTTTTTTAGGTTTTAAGTTAAGAGGTATTGACAGGTTGCTAGCCTCAAATACGTAAATTATATTTCTAGAATAGGTAGATCATTAAAGTTTAAACTAAAATGTGAAGGGACTTGCATCCTTCTAAGTTGGTTAAGTTATAGGCAAAAGTGATGAATGACTCTTAGTCTTTCCGAGTCCAGCTAACCGAAAACCTTTATGAGCCCCTTTTATCTTCAATATGTGGCAAAGGGACCCAATTAGAACAAACAACTAAAGGACAAAATAACTGACTATTGTTCTCGTCAAAGCGGCCGCTTTCCGGCCTAGCACGGCGGCTCGTTTGTAAAAAGGATGTCCTAGCATAATGACTCACACATGGACTGACACTGGACAGGGAACTGCTTTACTGCGCGAAGTCGTAATTTCTGGCAAACTAATGGGTTTTGAACGCCACGTCAATTGCCATGGTTAAAATTCTTTGCATATTATTTTAATTATGGGAGTCATTTGCTACAGTAAGTATTCGAACGCACTTTGGTTGCTAAGTTTGTGGGCCTGTAAAAAAAGGTTTGAATGTAGAAACTGAGCGAAGAGAATGTTTTGAAAAAAAAAATCTTGGACATTTTCAAAGTCCTGACCTGTAGCGCTATTGTCTAACGCACCAAAAATCTAAATTGTGTTTAATTTGACAGTTTCAGTGTCAGTTCGTTTTGAAATGTATCAATTTCGAAGCAATTTTTGATTCCAACTGTCAATTCAAACAAGATTTAGATTTTTGGTGTGTTAGACACTAGCGCTGCGGATTTCGTTAAAACTAGCTAAGAACCACTGAAATGTAAAAAATAATTGCAAAATACTGCATCATAAATCTGTAATGAAACAAACATTAGAGTTATATTTGTAACACCCTGGGTTTTGTAATCGGGAGTTATTTTTACAACGTCAAGATACCTATTGGGTACAGTCAGCCACAAATACATCCACAACCTTATAGTAGAGACGACAAAAACGTGTCTACAATTTTTTGGCTCTGTATGTGTCGATATGCCTATTGCTGACTGTACACACAACGTTCCTACTCCATCGTGCAGAATTAGTTAGCGCTGGAGCACTGCAAACTATTTACTTTCCCGCGCCTCGGACAGGGTTGTCAGATGCCAGAATTTTCCCCACTTATCGGGTAATATTCGTATAAAAGTTTAAAAGATAATTGACCAATTGAGAAGCAACGTGTATTAGGTGCACGTATTTAAACGCGTTCTTATTTTAAATTGGAAATAAACTAAGAAAATGCCGAGAAAATACCTGTACCTACGGCTATTTATATTGCCAAGAAAATTCTGGACTCTACCTAAACCTTTACCAACAAAAATATCGTAACACAATAATGCTGTTGAAAATAAATATTTTCACCATTTTCCATTAAAAAAGAAATACAATTTGGATTGTGGGAGATGGGTTCTGTAATTTATGGCACTGGTAACCCTAGCGCTGCCAAGTGTAAGGCCAAATAAAACGGTTCGCGAGCGTTTATCGGTCAACTATTTAAAATAGCGACTACCTTCGCGATTAAAACGACTTTGACGACACGTTGAGTACCCGTCCAGTATTTTTAGTACGGTTATGGCGACAATAAACTACTTTGAAGTCGGTTTAAAAAAGAAAGCGTCTAAAGAACGTGTCTTTGTTGACATCAACCATGATAACAATCACGTAGACTCTTATTAATTTATTATTTAACTTTGTCTTATAACCTGACCGAAATGAGTAGAATACAGGCAGAAAAAGGGTACAGCAAAATTGTTCGTACAAAATTCTAACAAATTAGCTACTTACGTCAAAAAATTTGCAAGGTACCATCGCGTACAGGGATTGTTGAGCCACTAACCTATGTTTGTAACTTAGTCGTGTAATACTAATCCAATAGCTGACTTCTAGTCGGTCACATCTGTCATTGATTACACGTATAAATTGCGAGCAGTGGCAAGTGGCTCAACAATCCCGGTTCGTGACTGTACCTAAGTGGCTCCTTAATTTAATTTTTATTTGGTCGGTCTGTATGATTTCCTCAACAAGCATATTCAATATTTGACGTTACGTTGAACTTGTTTCTAAATTAATAAATAATCTATACAAACCTACCTACCGTACGTTGGCAGAGACAAAAGCGCATTGAGTGCGTGTTCGTAGTTAGGTACTTCTCTAGAGAATTATTCACATGAACATTTAGAACATGTAATATAAGTAATTCCTTTAAACCTAAATCAGGGAACAAATTTCGAACTCTACCTCTAAAGTTCCATTAGCGCAAATTACAATTTCAATGGAAGGATATACCCAACCAACAAATATAAAGCTTCCTCCTATTTGAACAGTTTTAGTTCAACACGCAACAACATGGCAGTAATTTGCAAGCCGAGGGTTATTACCTTAAAGCAAAACCAGACGAATGCGTTGGCAAACAAGAGGCTAAAAGCGTTTGCGTAGAACCTGTGCCTAAATCTACCTATAGGCTACGGCATCTAAACGAACATTTTTATAAAATACTCAGGTACTCATCGCTTGTTGGCATTTCTGTCTCAGCCATACAAATCTGAGTGTATCCAGTATTTTAGGTTACAACTTAGGTACCTATAAGAATTTAATACTATACTCGAGTTTGGTCAGCCTTCTACTAACTAATACTAGAAGAATTAACCAAACAAAAATACTCGTTTTTTTTTTATTGTATTGTACTTATTATGATTCTTTATTGCACTTAAAACAGTTACATAAATTAAGTTACAGGATAACAGCTTCAACTGTGGGTTGGTTTTTTGGTGTGAAAAATGTTTTACTTGCAAGTAAAGAGCCCAAATTTCAAGACTAAAATTTCAAGTGTAACTAACACAGTGGTAAATTAGATAACTGTGGAAATAAGTAATACGGTTAAAAGTGCTCCAAATGCAGTTTATTCTACTAACGCATATTACGCATAAGGACAGCATCTGTGTCCTTTAAATAACATGTGACGATTAAGGGTGTTGATTACGACTTCCCGCGTATCATCCGTAAGAAATTTCTCACAGTTCATGTAACGTAATTAACTTAAGTGTTTGTTTAAAAATAGCTTCTCTGTTTTTATTTCCATCATTCCGTGACTCCACGCTTGTACTCCATTTATAGGATGGCATACAATTTTTTGTCACGAACTTGGTATACCTACATAGCTTTGAATATAAGCAATGTATACCTTCCAAACTCAACAACTCAATGACGTTACCTGTCCTGTACTTAATGATTTACTTTAGCAACAATAGCGCGTTTAGGTAGGCTTTATCTACATTTCCATTTCGATCACATTCCTTCTTTATTTGCAATCCCATTTCGTCATAATTCTCATTTCTTCCATATTCCCATTTCGTCTTTTTCCCACTTAGTTCACATCCCCACTTCGTCAACATTCTTAGCTTAATATCGGGGAAGATGTTATCTTGTGCACGAAATAAGAATGTCAACGAACTGGGAATATAGACGTAATGGGAATGTGGTTGAAGTGCCCAAACCTAAACGCAAAAGCGATATAGTACATTTTATCTTGTCTGTAACAATCTACACCTCATGCACTTAGGTACTCAATGGAAACCGATATGAAAATAATCGCACGCAGATATCAAGAAGAAAGAAGACTAGTCTAGGTTTGAACAGAACTTTCAATGGCGCCAACATTCATCGGTGTTTTACTAAATCCTTATCCTTACTGATATTATAAATCGGAAAGTGAGTTTGTTTGTTTGTTTGCTTGTTCCGCTTTCACGCCATAACTACTGAGCCGATTGCTTTGAAATTTTGCAGACTTAAAGTTAGAAGTCCGAATTAAATAATATAGGATACTTTTTATACCGGAAAATATCTATATTCCCGAGGGAAAACTAAAATATAGTTTGCTTGATGGATGGATTGAAGATGGCGCTGTGTGACGTTTAAAACACGGTAAAATACACGGTAAATTTGTTGTGTTTTATACCGCAATATAACCGAATTCCACGCGGGCGAAGCCGCGGGCGGAAAGCTATTTAGTTATAACTCAAAAGAATCAAAGTCTTCTTACGTCACAGCGGTCTTAATCTATTTGCCACAGTTGCATTTAATTCGCAACATTCGCGGATGTCTATCACCAGTATACGCACTCATTATTACGAAGATATTTGCGTCTGTGTACTTCACCTAGATCGCCCGGTTCACTGCCCCAAGATAATTAGTTCGTCATTAAACGGTTAGTCACTCAGTCATGCCCTCTAAACTTATAAGACAACCTTCTCAACCTTAAATGATTGCGTTTTTGGCGTTCCGTTTTCAGGTAGGTACAGAATTATAAAAATTAATTAAATAAAAAACCATACGATAGTGTACCATCGAAACAATTGATTCCTGACCCACCATAGAACCTATTCACAGTGAACGTCATGGTGACATTGCGTTGCTTGACAATGGAAATGTTTATGACGTTTATTGTGACAACGTTCTGCGGTGGGTCAGGAATCAGTTGGTTCGATAGTACTACCACGTCATTATCATTACCTAACGAATCGCGGCACGTCCCAATAAAAAAAATTCAAAACTTAACAATTCATAGGCCCTGCGCAGACGACTTCGCTAAAGTCTCAACCCTCTTGTCAGTCAGAATCATCCGAACGAGAAAAAAATCTCGGAATAAGTCACTCGTTCACTCGTTCACGTTTAAATACGATTCTTAGCTATCTTAGGTAACGTGAAAGAGTGGGTAAAAATGTCGAAAGTACCTATTTTAAGACTTAAGTAATTTTATTATCGTTTGGGTAAATCAACCCTTATTTCTTATTTCTTCACACCTGTAGAATGATTTTTTTTTTTTTTTTAATGACGGTTGCAGTTGTCCTCAGACGGCCTCTACTGCTTACCGGAGAGAGGCAAGCTACCTGAAGGACAGCTCAGCGAAATAATTCAGTGTTCTACTTGAAACGGTTTGTACAGTATTCTGACCTCTGTCAGTTTTTTTAGTTTAGAAATATTTACTTCAAATACTTAAACTAATCGCTGATAAGTAAGTTTATCCCAGTAAAAGCTGGTGGAGCGTGACAGTTGATGATCCGCGACGCATTTGAATGTTTTCAATGACGATAGTTTATCGAGCATTACCAACTGTTGCTCAATTACTCTACGATGATGAAATGGCGTCTGCTCTCAAATAGACTGATACAACATATTGCAATATAATTTAAAACAAAAAAAAGTCTTCAAATTTGTGATATAGGTACTGAAAGCATCTGTTTAATGAGGGTTACCTTCCATCACCAGTAGGCCTGACTAATTACTGAAATTATAATTTCCAGTCTGTAGGTACATTCAGTATTGAAAGAATTATCCTTTAACTTCTAAACATTAAGAAGTTGACCATCATCAGCTCAGTCATACATTTTTTACTGCCAAACGTTACTGGTGTAGTTTTGAAACATGTACTAAAAACATTACCTGTGCCTATAAAATTTGAGGGTTGCCCTCGATTTCCTTCATATTCCATCATCAAGTCAAGATATGCTGACAATGGGACCACCTGGAAACTATATCCTTTCAGACAAAAAAAGTTTTTTTTTAAATCGGTACAGGCGTCTTCGAGTAATCAAAATGATAATAATGATGATAAAAAAACAAAGATCCCGACGAATTGAGAACCTCCTCCTTTTTTCAGTTTCTGTTTCTATAGAACAACTTAGGCGCAGCGCAGACGACAGAGTTTTGTGCGAGCAGCAATAAATTCTCGCCATTCACGCTGACATTTTCTACGAAACTCTGAATGGAAATTCCTGGAACCTGTCACGGCTCCATTCAGACAATTTATGGCTGCGCAGACTCGATCGCACAAAACTCTGACGTCTGCGCTGCGCCTTAGATTGCTTGCGGTCTAGGTATCTAGTCGTGAAAAAACGTTCTTACTGACTCATTCTGTATAAAAACTGAATAAATTATTGGACGGAACCCAAGCTGCGTGTTCACACGTGAAACATAAAAGCCACCGTCACGCAACAGTACTGCGCTCGTGTTTTTCATAATCATAACTCTGTAAGTATAAGTAGGTAGAGGTATCGTTATCTTGACATAATTGTATAACTGTCTGCCTCTGACTCAATTCACCAAAATGCCGCTACATAGATATCACACAAGATTGTCTAATCGTTCCCCGAATCTTTCG
This sequence comes from Adoxophyes honmai, assembly GCA_005406045.1. NCBI lineage: Eukaryota > Metazoa > Arthropoda > Insecta > Lepidoptera > Tortricidae > Adoxophyes > Adoxophyes honmai. The sequence continues at coordinate 26,658 of BHDV01070601.1, read as the reverse complement.
AGAATCGTAAGATAATCAGGTTTCCGTGGATTTTAGGAATAATGTACTAGGTACCTACTTAGTTAACACGTATATACAGATATAATACAATAATATGATTGGACAACTTACATCAATCAGCTAGTCCCAAATTTGGCAATTTAATGCATGTGCTAGGTACTAGCCAACGGATAATCTTACCAAAGTATGTAAAAATATTTATAGTAACACTGGCAACATGAAATTGCTTTTTTATAAATTCCAATAGATATGTATATCTATCGAAGGCGGATTGTATAATCCGCCGTTTTATATTACGCCAAGCCGTTTTGCAAAACAGCGCCGTTTTGTAATGCGGCGGCTCAACGTTTAGCCGGATTGAATGCGGCGGAATGAAAAACCACCGGAATTAATTCGGCGCTTAACGTTATTCATTACGACTAGGCACAATGTAATACAGCGAGAGATTAGCCGCCGCTTTGACCGAGCGAGCGCAGCGAGCGAGGAAGACCACCTCGGAGCGGATACGACTCAGACAGGTTAGGTTCGAAGGCCAAGGCTGGATCGAGCGACGCTGCGCTTCGCTCCAGCCTTGGCCTTCGAGGTTAGTATTTTTTTTATAAAAGCTCGGTTTTTTTAGTCATCTACTAATTAAAACAGCTTGGTTTAAATATTTTCATTTTTAACATTATTTCATGGTCACCCTACAGTATTAGTAGTACCTAATACAATGCGGCTAAACGTGGGCCGCCTTTTTGAAGAACGTTTCACACTAACAATCCGGCTGAACGTTGAGCCGCCGCTTTACAAAACAGCGCCGTTTTGCAAAACGGCTAGGCGTTATATAAAACGGCAGATTATACAATCCGCCTGCGACATATCGACTGTATGGTTGGCCTAATTTTATTCTGTTCGTTAACAATCATTCTCTAAAAACGCCGCCGCAGGCAATATATTTGGTTTGATTAGATTATTTTAATCAGACTTTAATTAAGTACTTAGGTACATTAATACTAATTGAGTTCACGTTTTTTCAGCGCAGTGACCATATTAAAATAATTAGGACAAATCACAGTTGCGTGATACCAACTAAGAATTTAATTTAGCTCTCAAGCATAATTATGTGTGTTCAACGCTATAGATAAGTACCTATTTAATATACTAACATACAACACCCCTGTATTCTCCAATGGGGTAGGCAGAGCACACATTGCGTTACGTAGACAGCCATGGGTATTTCATATAGCCACTTTTTGCATATTTTTTTTGTCTTAAGTTGGATAAAAGAAGTATGATAGTGACAGGTTGCTAGCGTGTCGTTGTCATCTCTGTCTTACTTGGACTTGTAGCACACTAGCGCCACATTCGTCGAATAGCCGAACTAAACGATCCTACATTGCGCTAACGAAGTTTTGAAGATCGATTGCATAAATACAACTTCCAACTTTCTCTCTATGAACTTCGGTCTCCAGGCATAACATCTGCCTGGATAGATATCTCTCTATTGGAGTCTTTCCCACAGACTTAATAATAGTGGTGTTCGCGTCACACAAATTATGTATGTATGCATCATTACAGTTTAAAAAACACCTGAGAAAGAAACTGTACCCAAGTAGGTATTTGCAAATTTATTTTTTCGTTTTACTAAAAAAGTACTCAAGACGTCGTCTGACCCGATTTCAGCCTATGCTGGTGTCAGTGCCAACAGCTAATTTATTGGCGCGTAAATTACAACAATTGCATTTGAATTGATTCGCACATCTCCGGTGGTGAAACAAACGAAGGCGTCACATTAAACAAATCGCACAAAGAAGAACTCATTTTTAGCTTTTTTTTTAATACTCAAGCATTGGAATAATGCGTCGCCATTATTATTGTGTACTTGCTCATTTTTTTTATTAGGTATTTTTAACTATCTATGTACCGGTAACATATCTTCTTAGCTGTAGGTACTTACGTCTTGATTTTAAAGTGTACAGTATAGTTAGGAACAAAGATATCTACACAGTCAAAGTGCCAAAAATATTTACATACCCGCTCTTACTGTCTCGACATATAGTTGCTGCCTCTGTTGCTGACTGTACAAGAGTAAGTGTACAACCATGTCTTAGAAAAACTGACCAAAGATTAATATCACTATCAATAATCGTAACTAAATATTGCAAATACCGTAAAAATCAACAGATAATACTATGCCACCGTTGACAACTGCTTTATCAATATTTGTCCTTACTTATCAAAATATATCGGTTTTAGTAATGTTATATGACCTCTTAAGTCAAAATGCAGACTTTGAGGTGTACAAATGTTCGGTGCGTCTTTATCTTATCTTGTATGTTCCCCATTCTACGTCGCAGGCAAAGAATAATAAAAACAGAGTGCACAAAAATCACGAGAAACTGCGTACTTAGTATAGGTATGTCAGGACCTAAGAATCAATGGTCATAAATGATTATGTAAACCGCACCTTGAAATAATAAACCTTATGCTACTTATTTCATTACAATAAACCCTATCTCTTGAATTGTCATTTGTTTAACGGTAACTGTAAAAAAAATATATGCAAAAGCAGTCCGACATGAACGTCTTAAGACTTGGCTGTATGGCTTTTGGCCTTCTCCTTTTCCGCGACGGAAATAATTAAAAAACAACGACGTAAACGTACGTATCATCACTCAACGCATGCTGAATCATAAAAAAAAACCTTCTAAATCGTATTATTGTGAAGAAGATTGCACTCTCTATTGAGTTGCTGATGGCTTCTTTTGTGGGTATAATGAGTCTAGAATTAAAAAGGATTCAATTTATTAGCGTCTCAAACTGTTTTTTTTTCGTGACACACAGTTTCATTATTCATTTCAACAGTTGGTAGACATGCAGTAAAAACCCTCACACGTTACCTTTAAGTAGATATACTAAGTAAGTATAAATCATGTAAAAAAACTTCAAGAGTTACTATTCAAAAAATACAAGTCTTCAGGGTTTAGATGCCTACTGCACGTATCGTCTGTTCATCGATGTAACTATAGTTAACCCTAAACTTGGCAAAAATTAAAAAAGTCGTGCATTCAAGCCTCTTGCTGGAAGATAAAGTCAAAATTTTAGTTACGAAAAAATAACAAAAAAGGAACATTTAACAATGTATCTTATAAGATACACTGCCAAGTAAAGGGAACACCTACTTACCCACGTATTCTCATTATGAGCGAAATGGACATTCTGTTAGAATTTGCTATTCTTTGAGAGTAAATCTCGAGATCGCCGCGCCCCGCCGGACCGGTTCTGCCAATGCGCAGATTTCAATGCTTTTGAGGACAGATTTTTGCTTTAAATTTTGGAAAAAACTAGATTTCTCCTCACAATAGCAGGTAGACGAAGAGATACGGGAAAGGATGCGAACCGTACGTCTTTTTTTTGTCTACCAATTTAGATACTTAACTTCCGAGTCACTAAAAATTTGTTCGTGAAGAGTAAAACGATAGTTGAATGAACATACATTCATGTACGTTTTAATAAAAATTGCAAAGATTGTAAGTACATTGAGCTAGGTACCGAATTGGATTACCTAACTGTTACCGTGGTAACAAGTGAATTTCGAAATCCTAATCATAACAGTTTTCAATTAAAATATTTATCTATGTGCTTATTATTAAAAATATTGAACTTCATTCATTATAAATAATAACTAACCACTAAGTAGGTAACCATTATAATACGGTGGACAACAGTTTAAGTATTATAATATAACTCATAAAGTGGACATCTGAATGATGAATCAAATTAATACCTAGGTACCTAGGTATATTTTGAGTTCAACTTAGGTACAATCATGATATTTTTATGTGGGTCTATCGTGACACCGACGGGTCTCCTCTCCTTCATTTATCAGTGGAACGCTTTCAAAGTAAACACCTAAATTATTTTCTTGGTCAGCGCATGAAGGCTCACTTTGACAAAGTTTTACTGAGCAACAAGACTAACTTGTAGGGTACTTAGCTACTAAGGTTTAATACTCACACGAGCAGTTAAAACGGATCTAGTTTCATGTAACTTTGTAAAAAAACTGATCCATTGTCATTGCAAATGAGCACCTAGTTACTCAAGTATTTACATATACTTAGTATCTACAACTGTTAGGTCATTTACAGACATACATCACGCCTGTATTCCCAATTGGAGTAGGTAGAGGTAGAGCATACGAAACGCTACGAAGATAAAACTACTACTATTAAAATAGTAGTTTCATTGCCATTTCTATCACATTTTTAGGTTTTGGCAGGTATAATAGTGACAATACATGTTGCTAGCCAGTCGCCCAAAATCTAGGTACTTTAATCTACGGCTCTTACGACATCCACAGAAGAAATGGAGAGAAGTTATTCTAAACCACACGCGATATTTGGGTCGATCAACTATTTTATGTCCCTGGTTGCCATGGTTACGTCTCCTGACTACACATACACACATACATATTCTCACGCCTGTATTCCCATGAGGGGTAGGCAGAGCACATGGATTCTAAAATCCAGTGCCACGTCTAGCAAATTCAGGGTAACCAGATGGTTAAGGCGAGGTATTCCAAGGGAGACGGAATTGAAGGTTGCAAGATCTAATGTTTTACATACTATCTGCTAAATGACAGTCTTGAAAAAAATATATGTTATACGTAAAGATATTGCCTAAGGAACGTGCTAATTGGTTACACGATAGGATGTACTTTCCTCGATCATATAAATTGTCGAAAACAGGCAAAAATAAAAACTAAAACCCATTATTTGGTTTTATTCTTTTTAATTTCTACATAATTTTTATATGGAAATATTTATCTTTAAGTACTACAGAGAACCTGCTAAATTATAGTTTTCAATCGATGTTGTTTATTTTTTAAATTCATATTTATTCTAAAACTTGACCGCGTGCCCAACGTATTGACAACCTGCCGCGTCGCCCGCTACCCCGCCTTCGCCTTCTTTTGCGCGAGAGGGACGCGGGGTACAAATCTAGTAGAACCTCGCCTTAAACGTGATATTGCGGTGACAGGTTGCTAGCCCATCGCCCACACTACACTAACCCTTTCCCAGAGTCGACTCTTACGACACCCACGGGAAGAAAGGGGGAGGTGCTATTCTAACCCGGCACCACACGGGTGTCTCCTGACTAACCGAGTAAAATCGTGATTTTCTAGAATATAATCCGCTATAAGTTAAGATTTCTTTATGGCGCATCTCCTGAGCATAAAACGGGACCTAAATTACAACCTTTTTCTAAGCAACTCTATGACAGTTGTCCCCTGACTTACGGGAGAGAATAACAACACAAAATAGTTGATTGGCCCATTTAACCAACTAAAAAAAAGGAAGTTCACAGTTCGTCTGAATATTTTTTTTACATTGCAAAAACTTGTTTCACAATATCCAAAACACCGGTTATTTTTTATTAGTTACCGGTACGAATAAACAATAAACGCGCTGGAACTGTCATAAAATACGTCATACGTCAAAAACACGTCAAGAAACGGTAAACCTTGACATTTACTGGGTTGCGGGTGTCAGTCGGTTTACGTCTGTCGGTCAATGTTGACAAAACACGGCGGCTCTGTCAAGACGTTACCGATTGTTTGAGCGCTGCGCACGATCAATTAAGATAGCACTGTCGTGTGGAGGTTAGCGCGACGTGTGACAGATATTACCATAAACAAGTCCCCGGCATCTAACTTGGCAAGGTGTTAGAGCGGTTTCGCACTACGTCCGATCCGAACACGTGAAAATATGGGCCGTCTTAGGCGTAGAACAATTTAGGGCAATTTAGGCACTAGATCCGATCTCCGTCATCCGATTTCTTTCCGTCATTTTATAGAAATGGTTCTACTAAACATTTACATAGGTACTCTACCTATTTACGTGCCTAAGGGTTGGTCACAGTAGTTACAGTCAAGTATATATACAGGCCAGCAGCCTGTCACTATTGTACCTGCCACCTTAAAACCTGACAAGTATTATGCTTGAAGTGGCCACAAAATGTGAAATAGTCATCGTTTTGTCTATGTAGCGTTTTGTTTGCTCTGCATACCCCATTTGGTAATACAGGCGTGACTGTATGTATGTATGTATGTATGTATAAGTAGGTACATAAATTGATTCTTAACCTTTTCCACGAAGGGTCAAAAATAAAATTCCAAAACTGTATCTACCTAGGTAAGTGCCTTACTTGGGTAAGGTTCAAAAAAATTGTACATAAATTAAGGGTTAATAAAAACAAAATCACGATCGCGTCTTTTGTGTAACGAAAATTACCTATACAAAATGTATGGGTAATTGTCGTAACACAAAAGAATCAATTAACTTTTGTTTTTATTAAAGCCCTTAACTATGTACAATTTTTTTGAACCTTTAGTCCAGTCAGTCAAGACAATCAATTCACTATAATTCCAAAAGTTTTCAAACTTCGGTCTAGTGAATGGTACATTGAGACAACAATAAATCTCATTTTCCAACCTTGTCCGCAGTCCGGAACATTGTTAAAATTGCAATTTAATTAATTTTTGCTGTATGGTCGTGAAAAAAATTCCAAAAGTTCTGCAAAGTTGGAGTTGTGTTAAATATACTATTTTACATCACGTGTCAAATTTGCAACCAATTCAAGTGTACGGAACATTTTTTGTTATTAAAAATTAATGTTTTTCTTTATTAAATTGAAGGAAAACGTCCCAAAAGTTCTGCAAACATGACACATACATCGGAAAAATATACCGAACGGTTGTATAAATTTGCAACCTTTTTGGTCGACCGGAACATGTTTATTTATAATTCGTTTTAAATTCGTGGTCATTTTTTGAGCAAGGCTGTCTCGGAAAAATTACAAAAGTTTTGAAACTTGGTTGCAAACTTCGAAAACATCTATTCTGATGCATTTACAAATTTGCAAAATTTTTTTTTACAATATCCTTATTATACCAGTATTGCATCAGAATAGATGTTTTCGAAGTTTGCAACCAAGTTTCAAAACTTTTGTAATTTTTCCGAGACAGCCTTGCTCAAAAAATGACCACGAATTTAAAACGAATTATAAATAAACATGTTCCGGTCGACCAAAAAGGTTGCAAATTTATACAACCGTTCGGTATATTTTTCCGATGTATGTGTCAAGTTTGCAGAACTTTTGGAACGTTTTCCTTCAATTTAATAAAGAAAAACATTAATTTTTAATAACAAAAAATGTTCCGTACACTTGAATTGGTTGCAAATTTGACACGTGATGTAAAATAGTATATTTAACACAACTCCAACTTTGCAGAACTTTTGGAATTTTTTTCACGACCATACAGCAAAAATTAATTAAATTGCAATTTTAACAATGTTCCGGACTGCGGACATGGTTGCAAAATGAGATTTATTGTTGTCTCAATGTACCATTTACTAGACCGAAGTTTGAAAACTTTTGGAATTATTGTTAAATTTTCGATTTCGGATGTCAATTATGACTGGACTACTTACCCACTTAGATACTTTAATACTGGGAGAACTAGTAACCTTACCTACGTATGCTACGTTTCTCAAGTGAATGGTGTGTCCTCCTCATTTACGGTGTTAACTACTTCGGTAAGTAGCCGAGTACCTGCCCGCATTCTGAGGTATTACTCAACTGCACCACTTTACTCGTTATTCAATTGTACCATCAGGAATAGCGGTACATAAGTAACTCAATTGCGAGGAAAAACTGTTTCGTTGGTTTTACAAACTCACGTGGGCGCAACATTACCCCAATAAGATCTCTTAAGAGGAAATATGCCGGTCGAGGGAATTGAAAAATAGGTATTTGCTAAATCTATTGCTGTCGCGCCGTGACCTGCCCAGACGACGTAGAGTGCGATAAGAACAACTACAGCTCGGACCGAAAATACCTATGAAAATTATTCAAAAACAACGTTTCGTAGTCCCCTGATTTCTTCTCCAAAACTTAACCGATTAAATATGTTTTTTCATAAAATGTTTAATAAATGTCATAACTGTGTTTCTATGTTCTTATATTTTGATATAATTGTGTTAAAATTGGTTTCTAGAGGTTTGAACACAACGGAAAAAACTTACCAATTTTTCATGTTTTTGAAGGTTAATATCTCCTTTAATAATTCAATAAAGAAAAAAAGGAAAACATAGGAACATGCTAATATATCATTAGATTGTTACTGTAAAAAATCATTGTTCTACGGGTAATATTCAGCGAGGAATCAGGGGACTACGTTTCCATACAAAATTATGACCGCTCCATTTCCTCTTAAGTAATGCTTAAAATCTCAACAATGCAACGGGAATATTAGCATTCAATTTAGCGCAAACAAAACACTCGCGGGCCGTCAACTAACCCGTTATACCACGCGTCATCCGCTTGCGTACTTTCAAATTAAGCCGTATAATCTATTATCGTATCACAGAAACTTGCTACTCACGTCATAACTCCAAGTGCAGGACACCCCGGCGAACTTGGCGACGCAGCGGCCCAGCTCCACGTCCTCATGAGTAGTGTACAGGTGCTTCAGGCAGTACTTCACGTGCGGAGCCACTCTCCTCAGGGTCTCGCGCGACAACAACACTCCCGGCCCTCCCATGCAAAAATTCTCATTATAGTCCAAAGCGAGGGCATCCCTCTCGTCGTTCGTCCCTCTGCCCGCCTGCCCGATGAACTGAGGCTTTCGACTGTCTACGGACCGCAAGAATTCGCCCAGCTTGTCCCCTCTCACGTAGACGTCGTCATCAGCCCGCATGAACCACTCGAACCGGTCCCCGTACTTCTCGTACATGTACAGCAGCATCAGGAACGACTTCTTCTGCGGCGGGTAGCTGTCGTCCACGCCGCGCAGCGGCACCAGCGGCAGGCCCGGCGCGCGCGACACTTCCGAACTGAAAAACGCTATCCGACCCGGCAAGTCCTGGGCCCACGTTTCGATCACAGCTTTCGCTCTAGAATCTAAATACTGTTCGGCAGTCATTACACCCACAAACACTAAACTCCTATTAGAATTCTGAATCGTCTCCTCCGGACTCATGTCTATCAGGGCCAAAGGGTCCGGCGCCACATACTTCGCTGCGTCCGGACACGACTCTATGGACGTCCGGGACGACGGCTTCAGACACAGCTTCAGGAACACACCGAGGGTGACGCCGGCGACGACGCCCGCCACCAGATGCATCCACTTGCTCCTGCGAGGCATCGCGACGGGACTGCGGGATCAGTAGCTGCCACGGTTACCCGGCGTCGACATGTGCGCATTCCAGGAATAGCCTTTTTATCCCTTTTTTGTAGCCGGGATACATTAGCAGGCGGCTTTTTTGTTCGATTTTCGCTCCCATCGGCGGGGAGCGATCACATGTTCGCCCGGGGTGCGCGAGTGGTCGCGTAACACGAATGGAAGCCCGCTATCTCGCTATCGCTGCCCGAATATCGGATTTGCAGATGTTATCGGCGAAAACGCGGCGAGGCGCGGCGTGTATCGCAATGCGAGCCGTTCATGTTACACGTACGCTGCGTGAGTGGGGCGCCGCGGAGCGATCCAACTCGTGCGCCGGCCGCGGACTGACTGGACTGCCTCAAAACAAAACTCGGAGCAGCGGTAATTCCGAGTGTCCGCGACCGGAGTCTTGCGCCCGTCACGTTCGCACTCGGGTGCGTCCGCATTCGTGTTCTCGTCTAGTGTGCTGGATTCGAATGAACTTGCCCCATTCATGGCGTGTCTGGTCGGTGACAATAGACAATGCGAGCAGGCTGCATTGTCTGGCAGCCGGCACCGGCCGCCGGTCAGCAGCGTGAGAGCTCGCGGGAAATTAACATTTTCAACAGCCACTTGTGCGTAAGATTGCAGGAACTATGCGATTCACGAACCGGAAGACTGTCGTTGCTTTAGTTACGCTCACACGCGACGAGCGACCGTCAATTGTCGCCAGAATAGGCACAAGGGATGAGGAGTATAAGACATACAGTCTGGTAAAATTATTTTGCACAAAAAATGAAGGCAGATACAAGTGAATACATAGGTATATTTCAATTTGTCTCAGATTTCACTGAGGCATGTAGTTTAAGAACGTCGCAATTAATTACCTCAGCAATGAAGTAACTGAAGCATGAAATTGATGAATTACTAATCAGAAAATATATGTACTTACCTATAATCAACATAAACCATCAACTTAGAACATTACTACGCAACACAATACAAACATTGGACCATCTTAACATTTAAAATAAAAGACTCAATACATTTGCTTCGTAAAAAAAACCCTTATCTATTCAAACATCTTGACATTGACCCACTAGCCGCTACAACTATCCTCGCTAATATAGACCGTCGCTGTATGAGATAAGGCCCAAAACTACGTTCTAGTGAACCATTTTACTGAATTGAAAGTGGATTGGAACCACGTGTAGGCTGACACCATTTTGGAGTGTCTGTAAAACAGATGAGATCTATCCATCGGCACCGCCTAATAAACCAAGTCGCTTCGCAAATTTGAATATCTAACAGTGGATAGCTTAGAACGCAGTTAAGAGCATAAGGCCGCTATGAGTTCATACTTAGCTAAATTACTTAAGTAGACACTACTTACAATCACGCCTGTTTCCAAATGGTAGGCAGAGAACACGCAACGTGACATGGACAAAACCATGTCTATTTCACATTTCGCTTCCACTTCTAATATTAACCAATATTCATGCGTGTAAATTGAGAGGCATTCATGTGGATTTTCTAATGTTTCATGAGTGCAGGAACAAAATTGATTATTGTATGAAGTCTTCAAATCACATCTTAAATAGGCATCTCCGTAACGGAAATAGGTAGAATCATAATAGTTAAAGGTGGATAGAGAAATTACTCTCGCTTCATCGGCTCTTCACATTCGTATGTATCGACAGAGCCGCCTAGCGAGACAGATTTTTTGATGCGACTTTAAGCCTTATGTGGACAAAAGCATGCCTCATGCGCTTGCCTCGCACGGCGGCTCGTAAGTGTAGACCCGGCTTATGAATTAATCGAAAGGTATAACGTTTAAAACACTGTCTTGAAAATAACTCTTTATTTATACATTATTCCCATTTATGTGAAGCTGAAGTATAAAATCACGCACTACATCCAAGCATTCACTTACAATTTCTTACGATTTCAAACTACCATGACACCGGCACCCTTAACACCAAATAATCAACAATCATTTTATTTCGGAGGAATAACCACGGCACGGATAACCAAAGGTAGAAGATTCGAGACCATAAATATTAGATATAGTTTGCAAGGTCGTTCGCGATCGTCTCATGAAACATAATTGAAATATCTATCCATTGGTATTAGTTTCACCTACACAAATCGTGGTCAATACACTTATGTAGGTTTGTAAAGGGGCTAGTACACACTGGCCCATGCTGGCCCAATGCAGGCCAACTCCAATGTGTACAGGGGGTGTTGGCGTGTGTTGGCCGGACCGTGATTGGCCCGATTGCGAAGCCTGGCCCAACACCGGCGAATGTGTACTAGCCGCTTAACAAAGCTGTCTTAGCGTGCATACAGCCTTGGTAAAATTTTGCAGTGGTGAGAGTTACCCCCTTTTATCAAAATCTTACCAAGTCAGATTTCAAGGACGTATCTTTTAGTGTATAATTTAGTGAAAATTACCTTGTCGGCCGCCTCAAAGACAGATTTTTTCGAGAAAAGTAGTGCACTGCCGCGGTCGCGGTCACCCCTCCGAGTTTTCCACTGACGCAACTGTCATCGCAATTTGAACAGGATAAAACGTTATTATTAAAATAAATAAAATCGCTTGCAACAATGTTAATGAAATACTTATCTTGTTTAATATTTGCATCTTGTAATAGCTAAGAAAATAAAATAGCTAGAGTACCGTCGGCCACGCACTGAACAGTACAACCTGTTACATTTTTGAACCTAAAATGAACCTTATAAGGTACATTTTAAGTTGCATAAATTCTTACGGACCAGCTCAGCTTATCTACATGTATACAATAAATATTTTCCTGTATGTATACTAGCATACTGTCCTTACTTGTGGAATTGGCGTTTTTATGGAAATTAAAAGAAATTTTTTCCATATTAATCGTATTTGACATTAAAAAACTATAAAAAAACATAGCAACCGTGAAACTCGTAGTGTAATAAAACGGAAACATTCATCTTTATAAAGATAAACTCGATGTTTCAGATCAATTCGTGACCCATCATCGGGCGCAACGCTCAAAACATGTCGAGCTAATCTCGATGAAAATAAGTATGCGTTTTTTTTTGAGTATGAGTGTTTCACGGTATTTTTATTATGTTTATGTTAACCTTCTGTCTGTAATGTCAATGTGATAGAAATTTTGATAGCCAGGAAACATTAAAAAAACAGCAATTTCAAAAGTAAGGACCTAATATTTGAGGTTGTTCAGCGCAGTTTTCCCTCAGAAATCGTATAAGGTAAACGTTCCAGTTCTCGACTCTGTTCCATTATTTAATTTCATTCAAATTTAAGTCATATCACTTTGACATAGAGTGCCTATGCCTTAAGGGGTCGAACACAAGGACATTTACCTTAAAACTATAAATTCTATGAGAGGGAAAACAAAGCCCTTCTAAACAGTCCTTATTCAGATCACGAATTAGAGTCCGACCGAAACTGGTTTTGCGGCCGAAACCGAAACCGAAACCGAATGTTCGGCCGTGGCTTCAGTTTCGGCCGAAACCGAAACCGAAACCGAAACTCACGTGGTCAAGTATAAAATTCCATAAAATACTGAGATTTGGTGCATTTTACCGATTATCCTGCATTAATTAGGAGACCAAATTGAAAGAATATATTAAAAACTCGCGCACGAAGGGTTCCGCACCGTTGAGTAGGTAGGTAAATTAAAGGCAAATTGAGTTTAAAGCTACTTACTAGATCTAGTTCAAATAAATTTTTGATGGAAGTTTGCACTGTAAAAAGTACTTCACATTTTTTTTTAGTTTTTTCATACACGTATTTTAGAAGTTAGTGAGGGCACGGGACTTTGGAGGTGTCTCGCGCGCAAACTATTCAGTTTAGAAAAAAAAAATTAGAAAACTTGATATAATTTTTGAAGATCTATCTATAGATGCACGTATAGGTTTCATGAAGAATATTTTTCCAGTTTCAGTATATGGGGTCTCTCGAATTTTCGACCTATTGTTTTTTATTGTATTTTTGTGCGAAAATCTCAATGCAGTTCACAGAATACACCAACTTACCAAGTTTTAAAAGTGCAGTTCTTACAGTTTCGGAAAAAAGTGGCTGTGACCTACGGACGGACAGATACATAGACAGACAATGGCGAATCTCTAAGAGTTTCTTTTTTTACCATTTGGCTACTGAACCCTAACAAAGTAGGTACAGTCGAGTTCATTAATATATGAGCAAATCTGAGGGTTCAAAAATATCTGTACGGTGGGCCAAGGAAGTGGTCTACCACTTTTGACAAAAGTTTCTGTGAGATCAAAATTGTCACAAGGTTGACATTGTCACTGTCATAATATTATGGCGAGGGGAAATCGACCTTGTTGTTTCATGAGGTTCAAATGAATATCGATCTTGAGGGGGTAGACCAATTTCTTTGTCGACTGTACACCTTTATGACATTGACAATAAGTTGCAAATGGTTACATATTGGGCATTTGTCTGCTCATATATTTATGAACTCGACTGTAATGTAACAACTTAAACTCTTCGTCTTTTTCATTTGTTATCTATTTTTTGCATGTACGGTCGACCAAGAAAGTGGTCTACCACTTTTGACAAAATTTTCTGTAAAATCAAATTGTCACTAAGCTTGACATGACCACTTGAGGCGACGTCAATGCAATAATGATAAGGGAGCTATTGTCACTGTCAATAACATTATGGCAATGGGAAATCGACCTTGTTGTTTCGTGAATTTCAAATGAACATCGTTCTTATGGGGGTAGACCAATTTCTTGGCCGACTACGTAATTTGATTTGTTAACAAATTTTGTTAATGTCTTAGTATTTAATTTAACTATAACAAATAATTAAAGTACAGAAACGAAACAAAATCTTACAATAACCCACTTAACCCAGTTCCATCGAAATATGTATAATCTCTAACTAAAGAATTTTTGCGTCGGGCGATTACACACTAGCTAAGTTATGTTGCTACAGAGCTATAAAAACGGCGCACGGCAATTCCTGAACTGAGCCACTAGCGTCCACCAAAGCGTTGCTGCGCGAGACGAAGTTAGGCGAACGTGCTCGACAACTTCCGAAATTAGTTTCGGTTTCGGCAAAAGTTTCGGCCGATTTTGGCCGAAACCGAAACTGCGGCCGAAACTGGAATTTTGGCCGAAACTCGGCCGAAACCGAAACCGAAACCGAAACTTCGGTCGGACACTATCACGAATATTATGTTATGATATGATAAAACCTAATAGATATTGGTAAGGAGGTATACTGAAGTGTGATGTGATATGATAGTTCATTTTCCTCGTGTATAGTTACCGGCGTATACTTATCAAGATTTTTTGTAGTGGGGGTTAGTTCGCAAATCCCTTTTGCTAGTTAAAGCCCACTTCAAGAATCTTCACAAGTTTGATGTCGACAACTATATCTATAGGTAGTTAGGTACAGTCGACCAAGAAATTGGTATACCCCCTCAAGATCGATATTCATTTGAACCTCATGAAACAACAAGGTCGATTTCCCCTTGCCATAATATTATGACAGTGACAATGTCAACCTTGTGATAATTTTGATCTCACAGAAACTTTAGTCAAAAGTGGTAGACCACTTTCTTGGTCGACCGTACCAGCAAAATTAATAACCCACTTAATTTTTGTTAATTACTGTAAAATACATTTCTAACAATACCGCATGTTTGACAAGTAATCAGATTAAGATTGGGCAATTAATTTTGCTAGCGGTATTTAAAACCTTCTATCCCGTGAGGATAAACATGGTAAGTACACTAAACAAAGCTTTAAAACTTGTAAATAATAAATTTGTTAGAACAGAGACCACACTGGATCCATAGCTGGAGCGGAAGCGATCCGCTTCGCCTCTGATGAGGCCTGTGAACTACAGTTTTATATAAAACAACTTTATAACATCAGCTAACCAAACAGAACTGAGCGGTCGCTATAACTGTACCCATATTAAGCGTGTCACAAACTAAGCAGATAAGATAATATTTTATCTGCGTATAAATACCATCTTTCCAGATGTTGGTGCCAACAGATACTTGACGGTAAAATAAGTATAAGTTATCTCCGCTGTGTGTGTTAGCTCATTGAATTGTATAGAGAGCGATATTGACAGATATCCGTTCGGATACAGATATCTTATCGTATCTGGTTAGTGTGTGACACGCTTTATAATATAATTTCACTTTCATATAGTAATTCAGCAATTCTTTAAATGCATTTTAAAAATGGCTTTTTCGTAACAAAACTTTCAGATAGCTTTGTGCTAACTTTTTACGAGTCATAGCAGATATTGTGAAAATGTAAAATGATCATAATAATTGTGTGACAATTGGCGAATATTTAAGTATCTAACTTATTGATAACTAAATATACAAAAGGATTTTATGGAACTCACAGTTTTAGTAACAATGTATTTACGTTCTGGGATATGGAGCCGATCGAATAATCGTTTGTCATCAATAAAGATCATGAGGGTTATTGAACTAAAATAGTAGCTAGTCTGAGGTTTAATGAGCAGTGACCAATGCACGTGAAAGCGACTAAAGGCTAGTTCGAACTAGGCTAATATTTTAGTCGAGTAGCGACTACTTTTAGTAACTAAATGCACTTGAACAACGAAATTCAATTAAATTTTCATGATACAGACATCAGACACGTTTAGCTTCTAAATTACTAGCAACTCGACTAAATTACTACCAAAGCCCGAACTAGGCTTTAGTGCAGACAAGGCTAGTGTTTTAATCGAGTGGCGAGACATTTAGAAGCTAATCGTGTCTGAATAATGCTCCTCGACCGAGCTATCATTGTTGTCACGTTTAGCAACTAAATTAAGCTACTACTCTGTTAAAATACCAACATAGTCCGAACAAGGCTTAATCATGTTTACAATTAGCCTGCCCAAGAACGTAAAAAACGGACGGTACAAATTAGACAATACAATTATTCCCAAGAAACAAACACGACCACACATTTTCAAGAAGTAACCGCATTACAGAATAAAATACATGCAAAAGTTGTCAAGATCAAAACTTTCTTAAGCGTGTCACAGAATAGGCAGATACGATACTATTTTATCTGCGTATAAATGCCACCTTTCCACATGTCTGTGTCAACAGATGCTTGACGGTAAAATATAAGTTATCTGCGATGTGTGTGTTAGCTCATTGAATTGTATAGGGTGCGATATTGGCAGATATTCGTTCAGATACAGATATCTTATCTTATCTGCTTAGTGTATGACACGCTTCACTATTTTTGAGAATAATAATAGTACACACCTGAAATCAAATAAAAAAAAGTTACTTACACCATTTATTCGCAAAACTTACAATTTATTCTGCAATGCGGCCCCGAATTTATTTAAGTTAAATTAACAAACCTACTTACAAATGAGTGCAACCAAGCGTGAATATAAATTATTGTGTATTTGTGATAAATAACGGTACAAACGTGATTTTTTAAATTTAAAACTTGACAGATATTTGTAGTTTCCATTAACTATTTAAAAAAAAAGTTATAAGTATCCAAACTTTTAGCGCGAAACCCATTGCGGCGTCGATACAAGGTGTAAAAACTTGTAACTTTTTAATGTTTGTAAGTGTGTGTGTGTGTGTCTGCGTGTGTCTATTTTTACGTCAATAAAGTGCTGAGGCTGAAAACGACACGCTCATCGCATCTAATCATTCAGATTTTAATTCAATTGAAAGCAAAAAAATACAAACAATCATAAACAAATCTTAGGGCATTTAAAAAAAACTCTGTGTACCTACTCGACAAAATTTTCATTGTTCAGACACGTACTAAATTACGCGCAACACGACTCAAAAACTAGCTTAGTCCGAACTATTACCCGCTTTTTCCATAAGAAGGGACAACGTCCCAGGACTTTACAGACGTAAAAATAAACAACAGCCATTTGATACTTTACACGATTTTGATACTTTAGTATAGATACTAAGGTAGACCTATGACATACCTACTGAAACTGAGTAAAATAAAAAAACAATTTTTTCAGTGCTTTATAAATTCCTACAGCGTCCGGTCGAAGGTCGTAGTCAGAATACTTGAATAATAGCGGCCCGCCGCGTAACTTTACCAGTTAATGAGTTTATTGGCAGGCATTGAAAGTCGTTTCTTTCTATAGCAGGTAATGATAAAAATAACTGTACAAATAATAAATAATATAAGCTTCTTCTACATTATGTAGTCTAAGAATAGAATTTCTATATACCGAGGGATGACCGTTATATTACTAAAATCACTGAGAAAAATCTACACAGGTAGAGTTTAGTAGCAACAGTAAACGAAAAGGACACAGTGAAAAGACAATCGTGTGAGTAAAAGCAATCTAGATATCCAATAAGATGCACCATTTAGGCCTTATAGGCCGACTGAAAAGTGAATGAGATGTGGTAACGGGAATGAGGTATTACAGACGTCAACGAGGGGTGCAGGGGTGGCAGGTCACTGCCTGTCATTCCCAGAGACGGTAGCTCATAAGATTGTCGGACGCGTAGTGAATGCATTACGTTACAATATCCTTTCATACATACATACAAACATACATACATACATAACCGTCACGCATTATCCTTTCATCTATGTTTAACTAAAATGCAACTGGTTATACTAGACCTTAACCATACGAATAAATATTTTTCATAATATTTCGTAACCAGAGTTTTTTTAATACGCTATTTAGCATGCCCTGACCTCAGTGTGCTTGTGACCAAAAATATAATTCAAGTTGTTTTCATCTTCTTAACATAATGTTTAGCGATTCAACAGCCATCCCCCGGCTTGCGTTAGCCTAGTACGACAATTATTTCCAAATCACTACCTACACTTACTAAATTATTGAAAATATCACTCTTCGCGTCTATACTTTCATAAACGCTCGCAAAATACGTTAAATTACAGGCTGTATCGTTCAATCACTAGTCGTTTTATAACATCATTAAAACTAAGCCACTTACAACCAGCAGAGCAGTAGTGAGAAACCAATGCAGTTAGGTACGCCATTTGATAGCTTCAAATACGCGACCAAACATACCTATTCGTTAACTAAGTACATCCATATCTTACATAGCTTCCCTACAATATTTTCAGAATCGATAAACAAATGCCTGCACTAGAAAACCTGTAAGTATCTGCGTCTGTGGTTGATTCTTAAAATTAGTATCAAAATATAGACAATGAAATCCATACTTTGCTTTTTAAATCCCGGATATGTTCTTGAAAAGGGATGATTGCATCATAATACTTTTAATCATCATGTCTATATCTCCATAATAATATGGTGTAAACAGAGCATGAAACACTAGCTAGATAGAAAATACAATACCTAACTATATTTGCCACTTCTGCAACAGTTTTAGGTTTAAAGTTAAATATACATCTTACTTCTTACTAATATTATAAACGTGAAAGTTTGTGAGTATGGATGGATGGATGGATGTTTGTTACTCCTTCACGCAAAAACTACTGAATGGATTTTAATGAAACTTTACAGTAATGTAGCTTATACATCAGAATAGCACATAGGCTACAATTTATAAATATTTTTTTTGAATTTTCCAAAATATGACGATAAGTGTCGAGAAAGTAGGAAAAAATCTACTTTCTGCTGGCTATTCTGGCGGGCGCTTCCTACTAATAATACCAAAATCTCTTCTGTGTTAGCCCGAATTTAACGCGTGCGAAGCCGCGGGCAAAAGCTAGTATACAATAATGACAGGTTGCTAGCATGTTGCCTAAAGCATCCATGTCCCTTTAGTTCCCTCATATATTGATGATTAAAAGAAGAAAATAAATTACTATAAATCGGAAGTGGCAAACTTGTTGTCAAAAGAGGCAATAGTAGCACGTGCTCGTGTCATCCTCGTGATATAAAAAAACCCGCTCTTCCTACTAACACTAAATAACAATAAATTCAAAAACATTTTCATCGTCCAGTAGATATAATCGACTTGTGTACGCGACGCAAAAACTTGCACCAAAAAACTTGAGGAAAAAACGATAAACTGCGTTCGGCGCCTAACAGTATCGGATGGCGGATCCAAGGTGAATGGACGACTGCAATGCATTTGATATTTATCTATTTTTTTAAATTGCTTAAGGCAGTGTTAAGCCGATCCATTTTTTTATAATAAAATTACGAAGAACCTAACCTGTCATGTAAAAAAAGTCAATGTTTTTGGCAATAAAAAATGGACAAGGATTGTTACAAATTCTACAATCATTATTTTATAAACCATCCACTTTGAAATTAATATTTTTAGCTACCATTGAACTTGGAGTTTAAGCTATTATGATTTCTTAGTAATCGCTAGACCCGAGCAATTCTCAACACGATAATAGCAACCTAATAATGTCAGTGCTGTATGCATACAACAAATTATGAGTATTATAATCATAAAGTTACGAACCATCAGTCTAACAACTAATCAGTAAACTTTATAACTCCAGTATCAATAATTTTCCTGTTCACAATAAACTAACAGTCGCTAATACAGTACTTAAAGTCTCACCTTCCCTGCATGGGCTTACTCTACTGCTCCACAGCAACTGTGGCATGACAAGCAACATTTTCCTTCTATAATGCTACCGTTACGAGACCAACTCATCTAAGGCCTTGTCTCTATTGAACTCGTGCTTCGCAAGCGCAGCAGAGACCCTTCCTTCTGAGAAGCCAAGATCCATCAAATCGCCCAAGATAAGAAGACCCTCGATCACCTGGAAATTTAGAGCGGAGGTGGTTATTTTGATATTGGTTGGACGGTATACCAAGAAATTTGTTCAAAATAACTTTTGTACTAATAGAGTTCTAGATCATATTCAATGACACTGTAAAAAGAACCTAACTTCATGATTATAATTTGTACTATCCTCAATGCATAATGAAACCTTACATTGACTAAAATGTTTGAAGCTGGAATTAGAATGTGTATTCGTAATGTTTTAGCTAATTAAATTATCATTAGCATGATATTGGCATGTGTTGATTTGACAGCACATTTTAACACAATTTACATAATTATAGCTAATGTTTTATCTGCTCATAAAACACTTCAAACCATGAGTCATTTTTTGGCCAAAATCTAATCTCCAATCTTCCATCAGGAGTAATCACCATACAAATTATGAACAATTCTCTTATCACATTTTTATATCTAGATACACAGTAAAATAAACATGCTCTGGGTCAGTCCTCTATAAACCTCATCATGTAGTGAATATCACTTAAGCAAGTAAATGCATGGATTATTAAAGTGAATTCCTTAATGTTTCAGATGTCTAAACAAAAAAATTAATGCATTCTTGTCTCACACTTTAAGTCCGAAAAAAGGAATGTTATAAGTCCAAGACAAAGCATGCAAAAAGTATACTTTAATTACATAATATGCTGTATTACTCACCTTTTTATCATTATCACCTACAAGTGTACATACTCTAGCTACCCTGTCCAGCGGAAATCCCATCCCATGTATCTTCTGACACATATCCTGGAGCTTCGGAGTCAGCTTCTCATACGGATTTGGCATTTGCTCCTGCTTCCTTTTACTCCTCCTTTCTGGCCTTTTGTCACTATTCGAAGTACTTGCTGCATTTGGAATGTTACTTGGTGCCGGACTGGCATTATAGGATGATCTTTCGTTGGCCCTGAGCTTATTAGACATCAACTCTTCATTCAATTCTTTAACTATATCAGGCACACTGCGTGACCGAGATTTAGTTACATTCTGAGAGATAAACGAAGTGTTTTCAACTATATTATTTTGCTCAGGAACAGAATACTCTGTTGGTGGCACTGGTGTAGGCATTTGAGGGTATTGGAAGTAATACGGATGAGGTATGAATGTGGACTCGTTCTGTGGTTGGTTCATGTCCATGTTCACTGGCATTTGGTTATTGTAGTATGTTGGATCAATGGGGTATGGGTTTGCAGGAACATAGTACTGGTAATTTGGCATAAACATGTTAATGTTTTCCATTGGCATTTGGTTATCACAGGCATTGTCTGTAGGAATGTAGTAGCCGTTAGAGACAGGGTAGTGCTGTGGAGCAACATACATCAATCCTGGACCTTGCAGCGGCTGTTCTGTATAAGAATTGGGCAAGTAAGTGAGCCCTTCTATCTGAGCCTGAGAGGCGCAGCTTGGAACTCCAACGTAGGTCTGTTCAGGCACATACTGCTGCGGACAGCTACTTTGAGACTCTCTCTGGCTTTGTAATATTTGAGCCAACAGTTCCATATCATTTATTGTCTTCAGTTCTACATTATCAAACGGGCTAGAGGTATCATTTTCAAAGTCTTTAAATGTAAGTGTCTCTACATTGTGATTATACTGTGGGATTTTAGTAATCTTCGCATTGTTTTTTAACTCTTGCAGGGGATCTGGATCATCGAGTAAACTGCTCTGAGGATAGTTGGATAGTAATTGTATGGGCTGAAGTATATTCTGTTCCGGCTCATGGTTGCTGCAAGCAGGATATGAGAGCTCAGGGATGGGTACTTCTTCTGGTTCAGGAGTTTCCTCTTGTGTGGGTGTTGTATCACAGTTTTTATCTGTTTTCTCATCAGGGGATATTGCACTAATCTCATCTGTACTCGGATAGGATACTTCGGACACGCTCAGCTGTTTCAGCCTTTCTTCTGCCTCGGCTGCCGCGATTGCATCCAATTTTTTTTGTTTAGCTTCCTCTAGCAACTGCAAGCGATGTCTGCGCTCGTTTTTCTTTGTTTCCTTAGCGCTCCTAAGCTCTTTTAACTTCGACAACACGTTTTTTTCGAAAGTAGAGCAGTATTTGACATTGTCGACTACATTCTGTGCTCGCTGCGGGCATTCGTGAACGCTATAGGGCAGATCTATTCTAGGTGGTCGTTTATATTTCTCTGAAATCTTCACTGGAACTCCGTCCATAAAATTCCCAAAATGTGACATAGCAGAGGATCTCCGCAGAGATAAAGATTATAATCAAACAATGAGACGACAAAGTTTGTTTCTATTCACTCTAAACATCACATCGTCTTTGCTCAACGTCATCACTCGGTGTTATGATTAACTTTACAAGACTAAAGGAAACGCCACTTGACCTCTCGCACGTTGCATTATTCACTGTAATTAATTTTAATTAATAAAATGTAATATTTTTCACAGAGGATTCAATTTCTACGTACGTGACAACTCTCGTCATACGAATGTCTCACAACTGTCAAGTATGACAGCAACAAACAACCAAATGACTTTGTAAAACGCCTTCTAATTGACCAATAATGATTGATAGTTTTTAAGTTGTCACAATCTACGATTGGGTAAAAGTTTAAACTGCACTTCTGTAATTGAGGAAATTAACTTCAGCACAATTCGGAAAGAGTTTTTCTCTAGTCTAATCATGTGATTAAAAGGCAAACAGGCAAAAAAAATGTTTTTCTATTTATTTGTTCGATTACTCAAGAATTCCTAGAGCATGTTCACGCTGTCGTAAATGGAACCTGTCAATAGTTTTATTATGAATACTTGGTTTTCTAAACATATCAATGAGTTGCTGAACTGGCATGAAATGGAACACGAGAATTTGAAGTAAAAAAAAAAACTAATCACGTGTACTCTTGACGAAGCCCCGTCAGATGTCGCTAGTGGTGCTTTCTAGTCATGGCGGATTTTTTCACAAATTTACAGATTTTTGCCTGATTCGTGGGTAGATTTTATTACCTATCCTAACCGGAGTCGAAATAATAATAGCTCGTCCTAGTTGTACGGTGCATAGCGACACGGACGTCAAAACTAATTCCGCCATCGGCCAACAATCGCCATCGACTCCGTGAAGACATTTAATTTTGACGGATCTCGAATTTCGGTGGTTCGGTAAATAGATAGAATTATTCAATTTGGACGTAGCACCGTACGTTAATTAATTTATAACGGCTAGCATGACGCAATAGGCGTTCGGAAAGTTCGGACGCCATCACATTTTGCGGTGAGAATACAGGTCGGTATGTGGAAGACGGATTTGTAAATCGCCGGTGGTATTTGTAGTAACCTAAGAGTCGTGCGCAGAGTGGGCAGTGATGAGCGAGGGTGCGCCGATGCTGTACCACGGGAACGGCGGGTTTGGAGGCCCCGGGCCTGGGTTCGCGGGCGGAGCCCTAGAGCGCGCGCGGCAGTTCCCTGCGCTCGAGCTGCCCGGGCCAGCGCCCCGCCGCACCCCGAGGCCCGACCGCCAGTCCAAGGACAACACAGCCTTCGGCTACGACTCCGACGACTCCAGTCTCTCTAGCAATGCCTCCGGCTCCAATAAGAGTGGTGAGAAATGTATGAATCCGTCATATTATTTACAACATAATTTTCAGCATATCAGACTCAGCAAAAAACCAATCTTTCCTTTTTTACTGATATCTGGGTTTAACCTCTCGTATGCTACGGAGCAGATCTGCTCCACTTTTTAAGGGTATCTTTTTGTATTTTTATTTTAATCACCACAATTTGTAGATATTGAAACAGAAGAGGCTCGAATGCAGTATATTTTTCATTTCCCGCATACGAGGGGTTAATGTTAACTCATTATAAAACTAGAAATAGGGTTTTTTTCACACTTGTCAAAGTACAAGTGTAGATAAAAATAATATTTTAGTTATGCATTAAAATCAACAAAACCAAGGGTAATTTTAAAAGCAAATCTGTAGTTCAAATTCATAATCCTACCAGTTTTCTTAATTTATAAATCTACCTCCTTTTTATTTAATATTAGAAAAGCTTGTTGCTATGAGAGGCAAAATTGTAGATAGAAATCATATCTCCAAAATGTTAAAACATTAAAACAAGCATTAGCGGTAACTACTATTCTATACTATTACAGTACTAGTCTTTAATTTTGCCAAATACCCTAACTTGTGCAGATTTCTAGCTAAGAAAATAAGAAAAATAATTCATAGTTTTTCAGTGTATTTGTTAAACCAGAAATTCAATTCATCATATCAATAAATAAATATTTAAGTATGTTACATTGTCAAGGCTGGTTACAAGTGTTGTCAATAATACGTAGATAAAACCAAATATCTAATTTATATGGCCTTCACACTACATCGGGAGATAAATGTTAACATGTGATATCACCAAACTATGTTTTACACTTCAATAACAAGCCACTCTGAATGAGAATTGTTAATGAGTGCCACTGCTGTATATCTTGTTGATTAGCCAACTGATAAGAGGGTAAACAAACAAACTGCCTCTTTTGAAATGATTTAATATTAATCATTATCACAACATCTTATTAAGTAGATATTTATGGTAAGACACCATAAGATTAAATATATTTTTTTATTTTTTTTTCTTTAAAGAAAATCTGCTATGTATGACTATCTAAATACCCACAATCTATACCAATATAAATTTGCAAGCTACACTTGAAACATTTTTGTGCTTTATATTGTTCTTATTGGTGATTGAGTAAATTAATATTCTTTTCCTATAGTTACAGTTTAAAATTCTCATTTTTTAAACATAAATACACCAAATCACCTGCATTGGATCTGAAATACTTTGACAGTCTTAAACTTAAAATCACTGAACCATACCTTTTTTTAAAGTCTATATTACCAAAAACACTGCTGTCAACCATTTGCATTTTAAAATAGTGTGTTTAGGTAGTATGATTCAGTGTTGTTTAAAGACAGTAAAATTCTTTCTTTCTGATCTGTATGCATGTTGGTGTAAAGTGTAAATTGTCCTTAAAACCTGTTGTTAGGCCTGAGTAATCAACCAAAAAATCAAGTACATAGACATCTATATCACTTGACTATTAAAAATATTTTTAAGGTGTATAATTTTGAAAAACAAAATTAGTTTACTTTCTGCAGTTCACTGGAGTAAAGTGGAATTTCCAAAATAATTATGTTAAGCTTGCTAAAAATTTAAAAGACTCAGCCAGCAGGCTTAGCACAGCAAGGCGCGAATCCAGTCGCGCGTGACAAAACTATACCTGTCACTTTCTAACTAAAGATGTGAAAAAATTACACACATCCATTTTGGGCGACAGAGTCGACTTGCGCGAGTTACCATGCTAAGCCTACAGGAGGTTTTACATATTCAATGCTAAAAAAAAGATTACAGAATTCCAGTTTAATTTTTTTAATGTTTGTATAAAAAACCAAAAGCAGTCCAAAATTTAATTACCTTTAATGGATAATGATAGGCACTAGGTCATAGAAAGATTAAATAAAACTCCAATTGTTTTTTCATAAATCCTTGTGTTCAATCCAAAAATAGAGCATGCTCTGATTTCTATGTAGGTAGCATTAACACCTACACAGTGTTTACTATGAAAAACACTTTGTCTGTTTCATTCCCATTTAGATCAGTAAACTGACATAGTTCCAAAAAGCAAGCACTGAACAAGCAAATAATAAATTGACTGTATTTAGTATGCCAGTTTACTTCACCCTCTCAGTTACATTTTGAGGCAATGCCCCTAATTTGACTAATGCAAATGACTGATCAATTTATTAGACAATTTTTGAAGTTAAAAAATAGCCAACAAAATATTAAATTTATCAGTGGGATCCCGAGGATGTTCAAGACCTCTCAAAACCTGAGAGTGTGCGTAGGCACTTTCATTCCGTGAACAAAAAAAAGGGACAGTAGAGTCTAGATTATTCGAACCATCAAAAATAGCTCTGTTCCAACTCACGAAGTGTTTTTATTTCTTCTTATGATCAGTTGGTTTCGACTTCTTGGTGGACATTTGCGAAAAATCCAAATTTCAGTTCCAGTTCAAGAACTACAAAATACGGAATTATGGAAATACTGGGACTTTGTAGTTTATTATGATCGAAGTCGCCCGTTCTACGCCCTTAAGCTCGAAGCGCACTAACTGCTGAAACGAGGCGGCGCGAAACGGTGGTGTCGCGATCGGTTGTAATATTCTAAATTATACGAAAGACGCACAAACCGGCTAGAAAGAAAGTGTTTCGTTCGTGCCATCACGCCGTGCCGCTCCGTTTCCGCAGTCAGTGCGTATGGTATGGAGCTATTTTGTCGCCGCACGCGGGCCAGAGACCACAGCCACAAACGCCGCCACGACGAGCTAGACGCTACAAAAGTAGTTCAAGCGTGCGAAAGCCACTTGTTTAGTTCAAACAGCCGTTTAGTGGGCGATGCGGGCCACAAGAAGGGAGCTGGGCTGATTGTAGCGTGTGGCGGCCACCTTCGTCAACCGTGTGCGGCGAGTCCATATAAAATGTATGAAAAGTACAGGAAATATGCTAGTCGCGGCGTTTTGTGGCTGTCGCTCCAGGCGAAAGCGCGTCGTCCGGCGCATCGCAGCCGGCGAGCCCGGGAACGAGCTCACAACACAACAACAATAAGGGCCTCCGCTAGCTGACGCGTCACTTAGCGGTGTTCATACAATCTCTTATTAGGCGTTAGCGTTATAATGGCGGGACCACGACCTGGATTTAGTCA